>OY728132.1:1633518366-1633688883 GCA_963277665.1 Viscum album | reverse complement strand
TTGGCACCTTAGACACCCCCCATCCCACATGACTCCCCACCCCTGAACACCCCCCAAGACCAGAATCCATACAAGAAAAACAATCTGAACTAGACCAAAATAAGAAGTAGACCAAAATTAACCATTCACATATATAACATTCAAAACATACAATGTCAACTAAAAAACCTAAATCCAACATAAATTATTTCCAAATACAAAATTATAATCACAATATTCAAAATTACATTTTACATTACAATCATTCTAAAATCCCGTCAAACCTATAAAATAATTTGACCATTCCACTTTAAAGTGTTTCAGGTCATGAGCATTATAGGGTTGAGTTTTATCAAATAGATACAATGTAAAAGGACAGTAGTTAACATTTATAATCAATAAATCGAATGAAATATTATGGAAAATATTAAAAAGAAATCTTACCAGGTCAATGTGAACAACTGTTCTATTTCTAATAATTTTATACATAAATTTTAACATCTAATATCTACATTCGACGATGCCTTATTATTCATAAAAATTATGTATAAATGAGTGTAATTTCAATATATTATTCTTATGTAAAACATCGAAAAGTAGTAATTATAAATGGATATTTACCTTTAATTTTACATATTTGATCTTGGAACTCATTTTCATTTTTTATTTTGAATGTAGTCCCATCCGCTATTAGAAAATAATACGATAGGGATAAATTTAAAATGAATTATAATATATAAAACTAATAAAAAATTGAAACATACTTTTCCATCATATTCTTAAAACATTCACTCACATCTTCATGGATATATCATATCCAATATAGTTTTTTCTCCGTTGGTAAACAAACACATAACATCCAATGATAAATCAAAAAAGAAAATTTATGGTTAGTGGGTTTTTATGATAAAAGATAATGAAAACTTTTCCAAAGATGTGTTTCATACCTCTCACTAAAAGGCATCATCCAACACTGTGTGATTATATTCTGTTCAAATCATTCAGCAATAAAAATTATTCTTTATTCCTCATCCAATGCATGTGCATTAGGGGAAATCAATTACGGGTCCATGAATCCGTATAAATATGTCCTCTCATTCTTCTCACACATGTTATAATTATACATAATACAAAACAGATATATGTATACATTTTTAGTTAATATAACATTGGGAAAATGTGTTAAGACTTACATGAAAAATATTTTCCCACATTCATTCCCAACTAATCTCCAATAAAAATTTCCATGATATAATTTTTCAGAATCCCCATATTTTTTGCATGTCCATAAACATGGGCTTCTATTTCAAAACCATAATGATCCACCAACATATTTGAATATATTTACAATCAGTCAATACTACTAGAATATGTATCTGATGTCAGAGACTTTTTTCTTTTTTGTTATATATAAAATATTTCATTACCTTTTAAGTATTACTGTAAAAATAAATAAAAAAATATATTAGTTTGGAAATATTATAAAAAATTTAATAATAAAATAAAATAGAAGATATAACATACATACCTCTATGGTAATGAGTCGTAGAATTCTGGATGGACAAATTAAAAAATGGTCGATATTATGTACAACTGTTGTCACCTCATCTCTCGATAATTTTACTCGAGATGATTTATCTAAAATATCTTATATAGTGGAACTATGATGCTCTACCTCTAACTACTGATGATGAACTATATCTCTTATACAATATACCATCGCATATGCAACTATATGGTGTTGAGGATCCTCAACATACAAATCACAATAAGTATGAAGTTTCAGTAGAGGAGGAATATAAATAACGGGGTCACAGGCTGAGGTGGGGGAGTGGGAGCTTCTGTCTAAGGTGGAGGATAAATAATAGGGTCTGTAGGGGGAGGTGGAGGTATGGGAGCTACTATCGGAATTTAACTTTGCATGTCTGAAAACATAGACTGTACCGACAACCATATATTTTCTTAAATCTTCGCATTTATATTATGAACTTCATCCTCCAAGGATTCAATTTTTTATAAAAACCCTCAATTGAAAAAGTTTAAGAATGTGGAAACACTATTCTTACCGATACACCCATCAGATATCCTCGTACATGACCAGGATGTTCGTTCTTTCCCAATGATGCATATAAAACATCATTCCTCCCAGTAGCTGTAAATTCCCAATGTGAGATCTACTCCTATAGATAATCTTGTATTAATTAATTAATCATTTCTATAATTATTTTTATTAAATAATGAATATCGTTAACATATATAAATAAAATAAATATCTTACAATCCTCTCACCTATGATTTTCAAATCTTCTAGAATACATTTCCCCTTTTTTGAGATCTGAGCTCTCTTTCTTTTTTCATGTCTAGATAGTGGGGATGGAGGGGAAACCTCTCTAGAGCTTGAAGACCCAACTCTCATTTTTTTAATGTTTCCGTAATCATTGGTTCTTCCAATAATGTATACCCTCCCCGAGTTAAACTATGGGGGTATATGTTTATGGATTGAATATCCTGATGATATGTACTTTATTTCAATAAATTAAGAATAATAAATCATTAAAAAAACATTAATAATATCATTTATATAATAAAGGTTATAAAAGTTTACAATTCACATACCAAAAATGAATCATTTCTTCTACTTTCAACAAAATGTTTTCATGTCTCTTCATCTATGAAAGGATATATGTGATATGGATTGTCAGGACTCCAATGACCAAAAATGAAATCAGATTTGAGGGTTTATTTGAAATCCCTCCATCACCTAGAATCCATTGATAAGAACTTCTTCATAACACTTCTAGAGTAAGGAATAGAAAATGACATCTGATGAAGAAGAGGTAAAACATATTATTCAAGGATCATTTAAATAATTGGAAAACAATTGAATAATATGTTACCAAGTATGTCTCCCACAACTGAGATATTATCGCTTGGTCCACAATTCACAAATAATCATAAAAAATGCTTACTTGTCTTTTACCCAGAGATGATACAAAACTCTTAAAATATTTTTCATGTGGACCTCTAGGAATATCATTCTCAACAAACTCAATGAGTATCCCCTGGTCCTGCGTATGGGCAAGTGATAATTTTGGTAAACATGTGCACCCACATTTACCAACTCTGGAACTATTCTTTGTCATTATGGGAGAACATGAGGATGATTTGGGAACATTGAGAGGATCATGTGAATGTTCTTCCCTAGAGGTATGATCATTATGATTATCTCCAAAATTATGTGGCTGATCAACTGATTGATCAGTCCTTATCCTTCAAATAAAAAACAATCATTTGTTCATAAATATACAAATTCAAATACTGCAATACTAATGTAAACAGATTAAGGAAAATTAAACTAAGTTACATAATAGTAAACATGGTTAATATTGTAATCATGTTAAATAATGGTAAACATGGTAAAAAATGGTAAACATGGTAGTTTAATTGTAACTCAACAAAATCAATAAATATAAAACTTACGTAAAGGTAACCTACATTAAAGAATGTTAAACATGCTAAACATGGTAATCATGGTAAACATGGTAGACATGGTAAACATGGTAATCTTGGTAAATAAGGAAAACATGGTATAGTAATTTTCATTTAACAAAAATAATAGTTATATAATTTACGTAATGGTAAACATGATAAACAAAACTAAAAAATAAAATGAACAAAAACATCCACTTATTTGTTTTAATATGTGTTTTTATAAAGAAAAAAATAACAATATCTTACATTTTTTGAAAATAAAAATGTTTAAAATAAATAAACATATGTTATCTATAATATTAAGAATGTACAAAGGGATTTTTCCCAAATTCCTTCATCACAATCATTCCTTATGGCACAAACCATGACTTCAACATGCTCATCATTATGTTATGCTAATATCTCCAAGGAAGTAGGGATCTCCCATTAATAAGCATCTTCATCAAGTTGATCCTCATAAACATATTGTTTTTCCCTTGTAAAACAACAGACCACTGCATATCGGATTGATCAACTACATATAATATATGTTTAACATGTGTTTCTATTATAAAAGAATCTGATTTGTCTTCAAATATCTTTAGATTAACAACTGTTATTCCAAATCCATCATGTCTGAAACTGTTGTTACTAATAAACCATTTGTAGTTAAAAACATGAACATTAATTTTAATTTAATCAACCTACCATATTTCTTCAATGAATACATAATATGCTGTTGATGTAGAAATAGAGTATTCATCTTTAGAACTCGAAAAATGCATGGCATCTACAAACACCAATACACCACAATTATGAACTGCAATTCTATTTTCCTAAGCTTTCGTATGAAAAATATATCCATTAATGTCATAACCAAACCATTTTATCACATTTGAACATAGACCACCCACTAACCATTGTAATGTCTATGATACATCTAATCTACCATGCAATGTCTTTTTAAACCATGACAATTTTTTATGATGTCCTCATTAAAAATTCACTATTCATTATTCATTGGATGACTTTGTTTCAACTGATTAATTTGAAATGTGATATACAATTGGCCATCATATATGTTATTCAAGATATATAATTATATCTTCTTCATCTTTTCAGCTGACAATGATTATACTTTCAAGCCACAAATCCCTTTTCCCTCATTATTAATGTGTTCATGGATAGATGGAGGAAAACCTATGTGCTCCTCCACAACCAAGTAGCTTGTACAAAACTCCTCAACCTCCTTAGAAATATACTTCTCAATAATGGAGGATTTTAGTCGATATAGATTCTTAACATACCCCTTCAATATTTTCATATAACTTTCAAAAGGATAAGTCCATAGAATATATACAGGTCCAAAATGCATTATTTCTCAAACCACATGAATCATTAAATGAACGATTATATCAAAAAAAGATGGTGGAAAATACATTTCCAATTGAAAATGTATAAAAAATAAATCCTTTTTTAAAATGAACAAAGCATTCGCATAAATCACCTTATTACGAATTAAATTGAAAAAATAACACAAATTTATTATTGTCTTTCTAAAATGGATGAGAAATATTCCTCCCAATGCAACTGGTAGAATTTGATTCAGCATGACATGAAAATCATGAGAATTCATACCTATCGACTTCAAATCCATCAAAGAGACAAATTTTTTTACATTTGATGAATAAACTTGAGGCCCTTTGATATCATGAGGACACTGAAAAAAATCTAACATTCTCCCTCTTGGATAATGTATGACAAGACGGGGGAAGAAATGTTCATTTTCTATTAGGAGTGGGAGCTAACTTCAAACGTATTCCCATTGATAATTATTCTAATCATCCATTCATCCCAAAATATGTCTTTATATTAATATCTAGCAATTTTATAATCAAAATATCAGAGATATTCTTCTCCACGTGCATGGCATCAATATTGCGTTTCACTTCATGATAACTCTAATATGGTAGCTCAAAAAATATTGTCCTTTTCATTCAAATATGTCTATTATTACTAGATTTTTGTGTCTTTACCAATGTCACATAAATGTTTTCCTCCCTCTAATAATACTCATCAAGGGATAATGGTTTTGGAGAAATATGAAATTCTTTTGAGCCATTGAATTCTATTTTTATTCTTCTAAAAGAGTGATCCATAGGAAAAAAAGGTCGATGACCCATGCACACTGTTTTCCTCCAATGATGCAATTGACAAATTGAAGTCTGTTGTTCGCAAATTGGACATGCTTTATGACATGTAACAATGTATCCAGACAAATTCCCTTATGCTAGGAAGTAATTTATAGTGAACATAAGCACTTTACACAGTTGAAAATATTCTATTTTATTGGAATCATACACCCTAATACCATCACCACATAAAAGTTTCAAATCATCAATCAACGGTGACAAGAAAACATCAATATCATCTACAGTTAGCATCATAATAGAGATCTTTATACTCAACATGACATATTTTCACTTCATACAATCATCAGGAGAGAGGTTATAAATTATCAATAAAACATGGCATGAACTATGTGTTCTACTGAGGGATTGATATAGATTCATTCCATCTATGCAAAACCCTAGTATGAGATTTTTAAATTTATTTCCATATGAATGATTCTTCTCATCAATTTCCTTCCATTGTGGATAATCAACATGGATGACATATTTTTCTATCACATATCTGCCGATCACAATGCCATCATAACCTTTTTGAATCATGTGAGTTACCAAATAAATGTTTCAAACGATGAATTATAAGAAAATACTAAAATACATTTGAAGGAATCTTTGTAATCTCTACATCAGCCTGTGATTTTTCTTTCTTCTTATATAGTGATGTCCCACATTTTAAGACACTCTAATGGAAATTAATATTACTTCCTATATATCATATTCTCTTTCAGACATGCAAGCATTTTCTTATATCTGAATCTTAAAGTTCATAATATTTTTTTGGCCAAATAATGTGAATCTGGAAGATCGCTGTCTTTTGGAAGAATGTATTTCTAAAATTGTAGTAGCTCTTTATAACTTCGGTCACCCTATCCACGTTAGCCATCAGGTTAATCAATCATAACACCACCGACAAAACCATAAAATATGTACAACCAGGATACAATTATTTTTCACACACCATTGGCATGGTGGTTTTGCAATAGCCCTATACCAACGATTCTACTGGAACCCTTGGTATAAACAACTTGAAGCTAAAATATTCTAATGGATTCAATGAAACCGTTGGGATATATATATATATATATATATATATATATATATCAAGGTGGTGTCCAAGGGGGTAGGGACTGTTTAGGAGGGGTGGTGAGGGCTGTCCAAGGGGGTAGGGACTATCCACGAGGGTAGGGGGTCTTCTGGGTGTCCTAGGGGGTAGGGGTTGTCCAGTGGGGTAGCGGCTGCCCCTATGCATTTCATTTAAATAAAATATTCATTTTCTTCAAGTTTGAAATATAGGAAAATAAATATAGTTTTTCTATAAATAATTTTCATAAAAACATTTAAAACCAATAATTCAATTTTATCAAAGAGACACACGAAAATTAGGGAGCATAATCAATAATGACATAACTAGGGCATTGGGTAAGCATTATTCATGTAACCATACCAAATGAATCACATAGATTATCCTCCATGAATAAACATGTTTTAGAGAACATGGTTATACCTAAGATCATAGGGGAAAATCTTGAACATATTGTAACCTATTCCATCCTTTTGGCATGCCTAATGAAATCAAACAGCCCTAATAATTAAGGGCATTCATCCCCAAATCAGAGCATGCTTATACTAAGGGTCCACTAGCTAGAGCATAATCCTAAACTAGTGCAGCAAGCATTCTCAAATAATCCAATACCAATTCAAGGTTACCATGTTATGTATAAAATGGGGGTGATCCGAGGAGTTTCAAACAATCAATAGGGGAAAAGGTAAAAAGTGCATTTTTTAAAGAACCCGGGCACTGTGCATGGTTAGGATGCACCCCTAGACTCCCCCACCCCTAAACAGCACCCCGACCCCCTCTAGACAACCCCAACCCTACTGGACACCCCCACCCCCTAGATACCCCCTACCCCCTTGGAAAGCCCACTCACCCCCCAGACACCCCACCACCAAGACACCCCCCCCCCCCACATCCCCTGGACACCACCCCCACTGCCTACCCACTTGGACACCCCCCCAGACACCCCACCCCCTAGACAGACCCTCACCCCCCTTGACACAACCCCACCCCTTGGACACCCCTACATCATTGGAATTCCCCCCTCACCACCCTGAACACCACCCCCACCCCTACCTTATTGGACACCCCTTGAACATCACCATAACCCCCTAGACACCCCCTCCCACTGGGATAGCCCCACCACCCGTGGACACCACCCCCACCACCTAGACAACCAAACCCCGTCAGAAAGCACACTCACCCCCAGGACACCACCCCCCACCCCCTTGGACTCCCCTAGATAGCACCACCCCCTTGGACAACCCCCCCCCCCCCCCATGGACTGCCCCCAATCCTTCTGGATAACCCCCACCCCCTGGACGTCCCCACCGCCTAGACACCCACATACCCCCTTTGGACAGCCACTCAACACCGATGAAACCCCCATGGACACCCCTACCCTCTGGACACCCCTACCCCCTTGGAAAACCCACTCACCCCCTATACACCCCCACACCCCTGGAGACCACTACTCCATTAGACTGCCCCCTTTCCCCTAGACACCACCCCCCACCCACTGTGAGTCTCCCAAACCACTTGCACAACCCCACACCCCACTAGACACCACACCTAACCCCCTTTGACTCCCCCTGACACTCCCACCCCACTAGACATACCCCCATCCCCCATGGACACCCCCACTAACTTGTTCATACCCCCACCCGCTTGATAGAAAGTACAAGGAAATATAACATCTCAAAAAATTAGTTTAGGGCCTCACAAAAAATAAAAAATGAAACCAAGCCATTTGAGGCATACTTGAGTGTTGTGAGTCGACCTGATGTATCTGATGATAAAAATAATAAATAATGATGTAGGAAAAATGAGGCTAGATGGAACGAGTTCGAAGAATCATTTCATGGTTTTTCATGTGGGAGAGACGATTTTCAGGTCGCCTGATCAAAGAAAATAGAATGATTGAATAAAGGGTACGATATATCATTTTAAAGATTTATCATGTCTGTTAGTTAATAACCGACGTGGTGAACTATTTTTTTAATGTTTATAATGTCATTTATTTAACAATTTATGTAGAAAAAAATTTATCATCTTCGTTAATTTATAACTGACGTTATAAATATAGCTTTATCATATCAGTTATTTTGATAACTGAGGGGATAAATTTCTGAGATTAGCTTTATCACGTTGGTTGTGAAATAACAGACATAATTAAGCTAATATCAGTTTTTATTACTCTAATTATAAAATAACATATTTAAAAAATTGATTCTCTTTGATTTGTCACATCGGTTATAAAATATTTGACGTGATGAATTGATTTTGACAGCTCTACATGACGGTTAAATACAATCGACGGGAAAAATACCAATGTGTTAAACATTTTCTGCACTAGTGTGCATAATATATATATATAGCATATTTTTTAGAATCATAATAATATATATCATGAAAAATAATTTCTTTCTTATTCTATTTCAACACACATTTGTTTGAAATTATTTGATGAAACCACTGTTTTGGGTGACAGTTGCTTCATTTTTCATTATTATTATAATTTGATAATTTTGGCCCATATAATTTAATCATTGTTACAACATAAATCAAATTTTAAAGAATATATACACTATACATATTCGTATTAAATTTATTTATATTAATATATTTATTATATAAATAGAAAATGGAATACACTATTCAAAGAAGTGCTAGGCCATATGTATGCCTGAAATATTATTCTATTTTCCCAAAATTTGAATATAAATTTTAATTATCCTTTAAATAATAATTATTAGGTTATATATATCATCCATAAGAATATAATACATTCTTATTTCCATATATGTAAAAATATAATGAAAATTATTTCATATCCCTCCACAGAGGTTGCACTATACATTTACAAACGAGCAACATTATTATTTTTCAATAGATTTGAAGGTAATATGTTTTATGATATATTTTATATAAAAAAATAATATCATAAAAAAATTTATATTACAAAAATTATCCATACTATAGTCCTTTCAAATAATAATTTAAAAATAAATCACATATCTTTATAAGTCAATAGTTCACAATTCAAATGAGTGATGTTATCACATCCCTCACGAAATTGAATATAAGAAGGTACAAGTGATATTCTAGTTAAAATTAAAAAATATATCATATATCATATTTATATAAAATTAAATATGTAAAATACATCATTATAACCATCCTTTAATGGTGGTGATGGAAAAAAAATAAGATCAGTTCATGGTGCAATATTCTTACATACACCAATGGATGATTGTGTATCCCATTTAGTGGAATAAGAGATGAATATTGGTCATGAAAATAACATAAAAACATATCATTGTTTTTAATATACTAAATTAATTATTTAATAATAATTTTAGAATGTGAAAAAAATATGTAATGTAAATCTCTCTGTTAGGGATGTTACATAGTCTTTAGAAAACAATTTTCAGTTTTCTCAAAAATGATTCATTGGATTTTTTTTTAAAAAAATATAAGAATTACATGATGAAACTGTGTTTTTATTATATTTAATTTTGTAGTGGTATGATTAAACAAAATTATTTATATGTGTCATGTGTATAAGAGAGTGGTTTTCTTTTTATTATGAGGTTATTTGAATATTTTTATTTTTTGAAATAAAAAATGTTTAAAAAATTTCATCAAATGACTAAAGATAAAATATAGTCCATTATCTATCCGATAAGAGAAAATGTACAAATATGGTATTATATTTTTTTTGTACATGAAAATGGTCAATTTTAACTCATATCATTTTTGTAAACCTCACAGTAACGAAATTTTTACCATAAACATAGAAAATATTATTAATTGTTTATACAATTAATTCAACTCAAATAATATTTTTCCCTTATTAGAGAATATAAATTATTATTATTAACATTATTTTCTCCATTTTTTAAAAAAAATCACTCAATTTGAATGTTTTAATTTAAAAATAACACAAGAGTCTTGATGAAAAGAAAGATTTCAAAGACAAAATGTTCAAAATGTTAAAAAGTGTTTATATCAAAATTTATTATTAAAATTATTCCAATGACCTAAATTTGATTAATAAATAAATTTATAATCTGAAATAAATATTAAATCTATTTTAAAACACAACTTACCCCTGTGAATTCATTATATGAAATTAATGTTTTCAATGAAATTATGTATATTTCAATATTAATCAAAAACAAAAATTCATAAAGAAATAAAAAGAATTAAACATAAAATAATTTTGATATAGTGAATTAAAAAATTATTATCATTTTATCAAATAAATAATATAAAACTGGAAAAAAATTTCAGAATTAAGCAAGAAAATTTGAAATCGTTTCGTTTAGATAAATTATTTTTTAAGAAAAAATTTATTTTTCTAACAAATGATTCTTATTATGTTTTAGTAAATTGATATACACTTAATTTATTTTATATAATTATGGCCAATATAATTTTGTAATTTATTCAGACCAACTCATACCCACCAACATAATGGTTAAGTTATAATTAGGGATTTTATGGAATAATATTTTAATATATTGTCATGTTTCTTTTCAATATAATCATGCGTGAATTGCAATCTACAAAATAGAATGAGTATTTATAAAAAAATTATATTTTAAGGAATCATGGTGTTATATTTCTTCTTTGTTTTTTATTTCTTTTCATACACTTTATTTAACATGATTTTCCTGTTTTAAAATCATAGGATGGTATATTTTGTCAATGAAGAGTAATATAAATAATGTAGTAATAATATTAATTGAGTGGAAATGTAGCCATGTAATATTCTATGAATCAACGTATAAAAATTAGAGGTAGATAATTATTTTTGTAAAATATTAGTATAAGAAAAATATAGTGGTTTAGTTTTTTATGGTGGTCTATTAATTGGTAATTATAGCAGTGATACAGTTTTTCTAATTTAGGAATTTAATACATATATCTGGTCCACTAGGACTTTATGAAAAAATGATTGGGCCATTATAGTACCGTACCATAGTATATTAAGATTCGTGGATATTAAGACATTATTTTAGTAGTTAAGGAAAAATCCAGGCAATATTTTTTGTGGATCCTCTATACAGTGTAATGTGTAAACAGGATGAAGTCCTTGGACACCTATGGGAATAGAGTGTTGAGATTTATTGGAAGAATATGAATATTTCAGTGGTTATATTTTTATAAGAATTCGGGTCATCCTATCAATGGTATGGGTGCCTGTGTGACTCTAAGATATGAATTATGGAGAATTGGTCCCTATAATAGTTCAATATAAACCCTAATTTATTGGGGATTTAGAATGAAAAAATAAAACATTTGGATATGTGTTATGAAATAGAGAAATTATTTTATGCATAAAATATCATGTGAAATGGATATATGTTTGGTCAAATTTTAAATATTTCCCAAAACTGTATGTGGTTCATTACAATAGTAACACAACCATTAGAATAGTTAAATTATCATTATGATGCAACATTAATTAATAATATAAATTACATTTAACAATATTTCAATAATTACATATATTAATAAATTTTCAATTAAAAATGAAATCAATAATTTAAATATATTTTATGCATATGTGCACATTATTAGTGAATCATGTTTCATATTATTTATGATAATATTTGTTATAAAAAATTTATAAAATGTTATAAATATATAATATGAAATATTTTATTAAAAATAATAATTTACTTTTTGGAATAACAAAAAAATCATAGGCATGATGTTATTGTAAATTTTATAAATAATAAATCAAATAGGTGAATAGTGAAATATTGTACAATACAATTCTAAGAATTATAAATTAAATACATGACTAATTTCATCTTATAGAAATCATGTCCCCACCACATATTCACCATTTGAATAAATTACTATTATTTTCAAAAATTATAAATATTAATAATAGTCTTTAAAAATATTAACCAATATTTTATTTTAAACACCCTCCCCAAGTGTTATTAATAAAATACTCTTCAACGTTTTTCATATAACATAGAAAACAACTGAACATACCAAATATATAACAAAATACATCCCATATCCATCCTATTAATTTTTTTGATACCCCAGTCTAATAAAATTCTAATTCATGGAGAGTTTGTGATGTTTTCCAAATTATCTGTCACAAAGAGAAAACAAACTATTAATTTAAATATGTTTAATTTTCTACATATCATTAAATATTAATATTTTATCTATATTTGATAAAGAAAATATTTACGTCTTGAGAAAAAAATATTATAATAAAATAATAAAAATTAATTTTCATCAAAATTCCTAAAAACCCTGTAAATTATTATATTGTAACATACATTCCAACATGGCATGTTTAAACAACCAATATGGACGATGTTTTAAATAAATAATTTTTAACATACTATGATGGTTGTAAAATATTATTTAAGGAGTAAATTATATATATTTTAAATTTTTATTCTTCCAGGATGATGAAATCCTTATAATATAATTAATATAAAAAATAAATAGTCTTGTGCCTTTTATGCTCCTGAAATACGAAAATTTGAAGATATTATCTTTATTGGTAAATTTTTATTACCATATATTACTACAAAAAAGTAATAATATATATTTATTATGATGATATATACCTTTTACAATTTTATATTTAAAGGAATATCAATAAATGAAACATATTTACAATTATAATAAATTGATATTCGATTTAAGGATCAAAATTAATATAAAAGATAGATACATGAAAAATTTGCATAATAGATGATAAAAATGTGATTATAAATGATAAAAAATTAAAAGTTTGGCTGATATAAAAACAAAATTATGAAAATTAAATTCACAGGGAGAAAAAATTTCTCTTTATAAATTTTAGAACATAAATAATGTCATCCATGGCTTAAAGTAAGGGAAATCTTTTCTCATTAAAATTTTTTAAAATATGATACCATTAATAATAAATAATCTATAAAAATTTAAAAATGAAATTATTCTATTTAATATTTATTTTAATTCAATATATTTACTTATCATTTTTGTCAATATCTATATTATATTATATATTACATAGTTGAAAAAATATTGATATGGGATAAATTCCCCTATATCTCTATATTTATTTTAATGATGTATTCTTACTGTCTACTATATTGAATTTTCTACATTCAGTACTAGTTATCTAATTATTATGTTTCAAATTCACATTCTTAATTTTGTGGTAATTATTATTTGTATATATTCATTTTAGATTTTATCATTCATGTTAAACAATTCTTATGAATATACTTTTATAAATTTCATCACCTGTTCATTACCATTTATTCCACCTATAATAATATTTTCGTCCCTATTATTTATATAAATTCAACTTTTACATCCTATATTATGGATCATTTCTTATATTTATGAATACCATATTATTTTATTTTAATTTAATTATTATAATCTTATATCTTTTAATTTAATATGGGTTTTCCTCCAAATCAAAATTCATTAACGGTATTTATTCAATATGGTTAATCTTATATTTTGTGTATTATATTTAATTTATTGCATGTAATAAATTTTATTTTTAAATTTATTTTTATTAATATATCCTTAGATCCATTATTTACTCTTAATCTATATCTTATGTCATTGGTTTTGTGACAAAGACTTTTCATACTGAATCAAGTGTTGTCTTTATTCTCTCATGGATTTATTCCACATCATTCCACTACGTATTTATATTTTATAATATTAAAATGATTATATACCCTCACTCTATATAATAATATAACCCAATATTTCATAATTATCATTAAAAGGTGTTAACCAAAATATTTATTCCAAAATACTGTATGGGAAATATTAAAATTATTTAAACAAATTATTAGAATATACATAATTATTTATATAATAATAATATTAAAATAGTGTGTTCTATATATAACCCTATGTATTCTATTGGTTTTGGAATTAATTTAGTAACTTTGGTTAGTGTATTGGACATATTAAGTGATGGATGGGGCCCAAGATCATATATCCCCTAATTCATCAAATAGTCTCATGATACAAACTATCCTGTAAATCATGTACATTCTTAGATAGTTATATTAATTCTCAGAAAAGAGGGAATCGATGGAATGATTATGAAATCAAATATTTTGAATTCAATCTATATTATATATATTATTTTTATCTTTTTAATCATTTATTTCAATCATTAGGGATATATATTGTCTTATATTTTAATATATAGAAATTAATTTTCTAATTAAATATTAATTATTTATATCATTATTATTCCATTTTGTGTTTTTTTTATACCATGCAAATTCCTGAGTACATTATCTCTGAAAATTATATTATTCCCCTATTTCCTAATTAAATTATTAATAATCCAACATGTTATCTATTTATTTCAAGAAAATAAATAATAAATCTTATGTATTTTAATGATGTCATTTAATTTTTAATGTAATGTAATACTAATATTTTAATATATTAAATAAAGAATATAAAACATTGTATTCTAGTTATTTCCAATATAATAAAAATTACATTACATATTGGATTAATTATATAGGATTGTTATATAATTGATCAACAATATTAGTGAAAAAAAATGTCTAGATCAAGGGTATCATATTCAAGAACTTTAGAGAATAAAAATAAAGAAATGTAGATAATAATGATTCTATTTTGTGTCAATAAAAAACCAAAATCCTCAAGAAATTTTTCTCAATATATTGGATGATATGACCCTCAATTATATTAGTAATATATTATTAATCTAGTGAACCTTTTCATCAGATCCTAAAACTAATAATAACAACACTTTGAAAAAAAATCATGTCAAGGCTTATATTTGATAGAGTAGACACAACATGGTATAAAATTAATATAACCATATAATTAAGATCTAAAAATAACATGGAATTTGAAAAAAAAACATATATCAAACCCTTTATATAACCACATTTTATAACATCCATTTTTGATACAAAAATAAAAATGATATCACATTCAAATTATTTATCTAATAAAGTGAACCTCATGCATCCAAAAATTGCACAATCATAATTCATCTTAAAAACCATTCTCACATAACATATATATATATATATAAACTCTCATTTTACAAACACATTTTCTTACCAAAATAAAATATATTTAAATTTCATCAATTTTTATGATTTATGACTTGTTGTGGTAGTGAAGAAATTTATGTTTCATGAATTCCATATAGAATGTGAGTGATCTCATTAATCAGATTTGTATCCAAATATACGACTAGTTTATATATATATATATTAATGATATATTTAAAATTTTAACATCTAAAATCCTTAGAGATGATAATCGTACTGCACATCTAACATTAAGAACTCACATTAACCTCATAACTCATTAATGTCACCCTTGACCCATGATAAGGAGCAATGTTTTTATACACATTATTAGTCTAGTCAAATTTAATCAATGTAAATAAATGATATTCCTTCAAACATAATATAAATATATACCTTTATACCTCATAAGGATACACTATCATAGATTAATCCCCTTTTAATGAATTCATTTATATGGATCCTTAGTTACCTAGACTCATACAGTTTCAATTAGTTCACTAATAAGGAGATTTTAAATTTATATTGATAAAACTATATGTTTAACACCATCATACTTTATATAGATAGAATTATTACTGAACTATGAATAAAATTTGTGAACTCCCATGAAATCAGGTGGAAGATAATTCTCCCCCTATTCTACTAAACATTACATTTTTTTAAATTATAATTAAAATTAATAACTCTTCATCAACTAATAATTAAGCATCCATTCATCCATAATTTAAATAATAAAATTATTACTACACAATATAATTAATATAACTTCACATTAATAATAATAAATTCATTATAAAACCAATAATATCTCATCCAAAACATTATTTACATAAAATAAAACTAAAAAACAATATCAATTTTCTCAATGTGTCATCAAGTATAACTTATTACTCATATTTGTAGAGGATTACTAAAAACACAAAAATTCTCTAAACTATAGATTTTTATATGTTAGTTGCAAACAAAATGATGGGAGATATATAATGTTAAAAAATGAGTGAGATAAATGAAATTATGTGATACCCCTATAAAAATTTATTTTGAATGCATGATAAAATAAAAATATAGCATATCTTATATAACCAATGAATTATCAAAAACAACATTATCTATCACTATATTTTTTCATAATAAAGATACTACAGTATTTATATTTTAATGTATTTCTTCTTATTAGAAGTGTAACAAGCCGGTATTTTAAAATGAATGATTATGTTTTTTATTGTACATGATACTTAACACTGATACTAAATGAACTAGTAAATCAAATCATTTAATTCTAACCATTATAAAATTTCTATTATGTTTGTGGGAATGAATAATATTAATAGCAATATGAAATATAAAATGGTCGTTATAATTTCTTATTTATTAATTATATTTTAATATAATAATTACTTTTTTATTCAATTAATTCTATTATATTTTTTAGAAACGTCATTTTATTCTTCAAAAACATAATTTTAAATATTATTATTATTGATTTTATCTATATGATATTTAATTAATTTCTAGAACATTTTTATGATTTTTTTAGAAAATATTGTTTTCTTTTTTTAAATTATCATCTCAAAATTATCTTATGGTGATATTTTGATACGTTTTTGGAATTTTTATTATTTAATAAATGTTGGAAAATATTGAATTTTATTGAAAACTACATATTATTTAAATGGTAAAATTATGAGTTGGATTAGTTTAAAACTATAATTATTTCATTTTTTTATAAATTAATCAAAATACTTTTAAAAATTTATTTTTAACATGAATTTAGTATAATATTTTTATTTAATCGTGGAATTTATTCAAAAAAACATTAATTAATTATTTTTTATCAGTTCTGTTATAAAAAAAAATATTTAAATTCTATGTTTTAATTTTTGGAAAAATAAATCATTATTTTTATTCACATTATTTAAAATTAGTTAATAATTACATTTTAATTTAATGGAATAAAAAAGGATCCCATGGTAAAAAAGTTTTACCGCAATATAGGTAAAATAATATAATGTGATAATGTTAAAAGGTAAAAGATGAAAATAGCTAAAAATTAAAACACTAATTCTGTTGTTTTTTTGACGAACAAGAATATAATTTAGAAAATTAATTATAAAAAATTTGAAATTAATTTCACCAAAAAGTGGAGATCTTTAAATACATAATTATCATTTTTTTAATCACATAATTCCAACCCTCCTCAAGTATAAATTTTACGTATACCTATATCACTCCCCCAAATCATATATAATTATTATAACAAACCCATTTATTCTACAAAAATTCTTATATAGGTTATTGATATCCTAGCCTTCTAAAATCCCAACCCTAGTATCCTTTAGTGGAGATCCATAGGAGGACACATTAGGAGATGATAGTCACCTTTATTGACTCATTATGTTTTATTTAATATTTTAATTTATCTTACTATAATATACTAAATATAATATAATAACTATAGTATGAAATATACACTATTATATAACTACGTTAATGTAATCCAAAAACCCCTATCATAATCTAGGAAATGGGATGTGAAGTCAATATCTGTATGTATGGAAGATAATCACATCAGAAACTAATTTCATTAATTATAAATTATTTCCCCACATAGATTGATATAATAACAGATTTATAATATATATATATATATATATTATATTTCTATCATATTTATACATCATGATTCACAATATCACATGTACCCTCTTATATTCTATTCAGAAGTGGATATTAAAATGTTACTTGGGTGTACAATGCACTAATGCCTCAAGAAGATGTGTGATTCATTTTTCCTACGACACATAACATAGAGGGTAATAAAAATACTTCTTATCAACTCATGTCATATACATGTTGTTTTTTATAATAATTAATTATTTATCATACTATTATGAAAATATATCATTTTATCTACCCACTCATGAAAAATGATAACATTGTTCATTCGTATGTGTGGACTACCACATCCATGAAGTGATGTGATTATATGTAAATCATTAAATATCATGGATTTATTATATAATTGTATTTAATAATCTAATATGATATTATTTCTATGATTAGTATTCTGTACATGATGAAATGATGACTATATTCCTCATAAGCATCATACTAAAGAATAATCTAGACATCTAAACAAATTATAAGAAAACATCTGACATGAAAATTAATAAATAATTAATTGTTATAACATGGTAATAAGTTAAATATAAGAAATAGTAAACTGGAAATGGTTATCTATAAATTAAATATTTAGCCTAATTATACTATCTTGTAAGATTAATCAAGTACACAATGTGTCATACTAAAGGTAATAGACTCAATAACTATAAATACCCATTTCAAATATTTAATTATTTATTTTATAAATTGTTCTATTTCATGAATATGTTTTGAAAAAATGTAATTTAGGATTGTATTTGTACGTAAATGAATCTTTTAAATATTTATTTTATGAATTTATCTTAGATATTTTTTAATTGAGATCATTTTAATGTTTTAGTTAAGCGACATTATTTAAAAAACGTTATTTTAATGTTATAATTTCATTTTTTATAAAAGTCAAAATGAATGTGTATTAACATGTAAAACATGAGAATATTTTTCAACCGTTATGATTCATTAATTTTTTTATTTTCATGTTTACATGGTTATATTAGAAGATTGTTTTTCCCTTTTTGTGTTAAATGTTTTTATAAAATATGTGATTTTAAAATTAAGAGTAATTTTTGTTAAGAATATTTTTATCTAGAAATAAATCATGTTTTAGGAAAATGATAATGTATTCCATGATTGATTATGATGATGCGTGGATCCATTATAAACCAATTAATGGTTATTCCATCATAATCCACAAATTAGTGGATACATAATTATGCAATGATGGTTGGATCTATGATTATTTATAGATGAGTGGTTATGTTATAAAATCCTTTTTATTGGACACTTCGAAGATAGAGTTTGAAAATATTGGTTACTATATTTTTAAGAATTATAGGGAAAATTATGAACCACGTAACTTACATTAACATTATGTTCCTGGTAATTTGTTTTCATAGAAATCATTTTATTTTCAAAAGGAATGATTTTGATCTTTTTTAAATGTTAATTCCTTTTTGGGGTAAATTAGTAAGCTTTTAGAAAAACAATCATCACTTATTATACATTATTTTAGGCTGACACTCTTAACACGTTTATGTAGCTTAATGAGATTGTGTTCCCATACCAAGTTTTAAAATGTTTTTCATATTTTCTATGTGATATTAAGGACAAAGATGAGTTCATGAAGAAAATTGTAAATATTTATCATGAAATGAAGTCAAGTTTCATTTTAATGGCTTTTGTTTTATGGATATAATTCATAAATTATAAAAGTGTCATGCTATAATGTTTGGGCTAACATTGTGTGTTTTGTTCCTAATAATCTATAACTCTAAACCAAAAACAACATCCTGAATGAATTAATGTGAGTTCTAGATTAAAATCATTATAATAGGTAATGTTTATGGTCGGGTCCTCATAGTTTTTATGAGAGCATTCTCTAGATAACATTATAGAATATGACGCTTTTTAGGGAGGTTTTCTTAATAATGATGGATAACCTAATGAGTTTATTATTTTTATTTTTATCATAAATACAATTTATTATAAGCCCCTTTTGAGCCTTTCAGTTATAAAATATTAATGTAACTAATCATATTTCTGAATATATATATTTGTTAATGAAATTAAGGGTGATTATATTTTGGGATTCAAAATGAAAGGTATGAGATAACCATTGAGGTTTAAACATTTCTTTTGTGTTTAATATATTATGATTATTTTGATAATTTTCCATTATTTTTTGAATGATATAATAAATATATAGTGTTATAAAAGTAAATCTTGTAGATTGTGTGATTTCCCATCGCATTTGGCATGGTATTGCGGATTGAGTCAACAAACAATGTGTGACAAGCGTGTATCACAAACCACTAACCAATTTGATATCATAGTTTATATTAAATTTTATATTTTATTTAATCTATCTTATGAATAAATATTATGGTAATTTTTTAAACATATATTTTAACAAATGAATTGCGAAATTTATTTTCTGATTATTTAATCAATGTTATTATGGAAATACTTCCACTATTTTATAAACCCTTTATGATTAATTTAAATAGAGTAATATGATTTTTTTTATAAAAACTAATGGTTTAATATGATTTTGGGATAATATATGTTTTTATTGTAGATTATAATGTATTTATTTTATTTAAATAAATGTTTATAATTTCATGGATTTGATGTGACAAGTGGAAGTAAATTTTGGGTATTAGGGAATAATAGTGACTGATATTATTTAGAGGTAAATATTAAATTATACATTTATTACTATATTATAAAATACTATGGATTTTTTGTTTCAATCATAGTCTATAATATTTATATGTAATTTTGAGGTTAGTCAATGGATGAAAAATCTATGTTGATCATTATATTCTACTATTAAATTTTTGAGATTAAAATAGTTTTTTATCATACAATAGTTTTTATGTATAAGAGAATTATCGTATCTTGTACTAACTATTTTTTTTAATAGCAAAATATCATAAGAATAGATAATTACACTTTTTTGGATTATGTGACTCCTCAGATGTTTATTCTTGTACTACATCAATGAAATAATTTAAAATCAACATTTTGAGACAGTGGTGATATTATGAATGAAATTTATAAAAGAATTAATACCTAGTTTTCAAGTAAGAATATTTCCATATGAATTTAGTATTAATAGTAATGTAATTATACATCCCTAGGAAATGGATATTTAAATGAAACATTTAACCTTTTATTTTTCTTATCACGAAATCAACTACCTCTAAACATGTCAAAGATTTACGATTTTTTTGTGGCCAAATTTCTCATGACTATGTTTATTTTTACTTCATAAAATCACACAGTTATAATATTTTATCTTCCATTACAAATTTATTTTAAATAGGTACATATTATGTATTATCTCATGTAAATTTCATAATTTCTCATTTTTTAATGTATGTTTTATAAATCTGTATTATGATTGGTGATTTTAAGAATGGTTTATAGAAAATTTAAACCCTGAGTATTAAATATTATGATTGAATTAATGTTTTTTAATATATAATGTGGTGGATGTACTATCCTGTGATTTTAGAATGAAATAATATGTTCAATGTCTTGCAAAATATGTATCCCCAAGGTCAAATAGTCAACACAATATTATTATTTAATTTGTACCGTTATAACAAATAGTTAAATTGGAACAATAAATAGAGGTGGGTATATTTTGATATATAATCATCTCTTAATAATTTAGAATTTTTTTATTACTTTTTTTAAATAATTATTGGATTTATATTAAAGTCAATCATTTATTTTTTGTAGAAAATTCATTCTATTTCTAAAAAATGATTACTAAAATAATGACTATCATGGCTCATATAAGAAAGTAATATAATTAATTTAATGAACTTTTAGACTAGTTATATAATAAAATTAATTTCACTAATCAATTAAACAAATAAAATTATTATATGGTGAAATTTTGGTAATTTTATTAAAATGTTAATTTTTAATTAGTAGTGAAAAAATATTTTTTGTATAAATTTTTATTTTATTTAAAAGGATAAATTATGATTTATATTTGTTTTAAACAAAAATTAGATATGTATTGATTAAATCACTCAAATTATTGTATTTTAAATGGATATAATAATTTAATTTATTATTAAATCATTTCATATTTTCATATGGAATTTTAAATAAAAATTGTTTTTCCATTGTTTTTTTTAGTTTAAGTTTAAATTAAATTAATCAACTTTACATTTTTTAATTTAAAAAATCGATTTGTTTAATCATATGATAATTTTTTTAAATATGTTATTTTTTATTAATATGAATAACTAATGTTAACATGCTATTAAAATTATTTTTGTAGCATTGGAAAAATAATATATTGGGATAAAGTTTAATGGTAAAAGAAAAAAATTAAAAAACTATTAAATGGTTAAATTTCATTATTCCCTTACCTAACCAGTAATTAAAAAAATAATTATCAGTCAAATTTTTAGAAATTATTGTCACCCAATAGTGATTATATTTTAAAATAAGGTAATCATTTTTAATCACTTAAAACAGACCCTCCTAACATATAAATACCCCCATTACATCTTCACTTCTCCACAACATCTAGAATGACCAATAACATCTCTCTGATCTTGAATAGATCATTATATATGTTCTATAAGTCCTAGAATTCAAAAAAATCATGCCCTAATATCCCTTAGTGGAGTTCCATAGGAGAAGTATATAAGATATGGTAAGCATCTACAGAGAATATATGAGGTTTGGTTCTTCATCAATATCTTCTGTATATATATTTTTCCCATTATAATGTAATTAATATATTATCCTCCACAAACTAATATTTAATTATTTTAATGGAATCACCTAAATCCATATACTCTTTCATTAAATGGGATAGAAAATCATCATTCATGTTTATGGAGGACTTCCACCATAGGAACTAATTTAATTCATTTTACATTAACACCTCTCATGGAATGAGAATTTTTTTTTCTGAAGTATATATATATATATATGATATTTTTAAAATATTTATAATTATTTAGTAATTATATCACATTAAACATCATTAATTCAATTATGGGGGGGTTACTATATTTTTTATCTTATATATAGTTAACTACCTCCTAGTGAATATATGTGGTCCAATTTTCAATAACACTTCACAGAAAATGAAATAAAAAATTTTCTATTCATATAGGTGATATATATGAAATTATATAATATAAATAAAATATCTATCATAATAAATAATTATATAATTATATTTATTACTTTTTTACTCATTGAAAAATTATAATGTCATTTATGTGTACGTGTTGACAACAACAACCATGAAATTAGACCCAAGGTAAGTTTCAATTTACCTAAAACACTCATCATAAAATTAGTAATGATTAGTTTTATAAATATTTCCCTTTTATATTATTTTTAAAAATTATTTTTATGAATGTATTTATATGTTCACCAATGTTTTAAAATTTGAATTGTATTATTTATCTCAAATTTTATTAAAAATAATTTTATAATGTTTTATGTAAAAACATTCTTTTAAAAAACATCTTTTAAATTTCCACTTTACAATTTTTAAGTATAAATGAATTTTTTATTAACTTATAAAACATGAGAGGATTTTATCACTTTGCTGATACCTTAAAACATTTTCAATTTTTTTTCATTTATATATAGTTATTATAAAAGATAATCATTTCCTTTTTATGTATGTAGTTGTTATAAATTATGTCATTTAGAAATGAAAATTGTATATTCTTTTTGGATATTTTTAATATTAAAGAATTAATGTTGTATGATTATATCATGGTTAAATAAAATTCATTATTATTATTGGTGGTCCTTTTTTCATCCATTGATAGGTGGTTCCATAATAAACCAATGTTATGTGGTCATGTTTATAACTAATGATTGGTGGTCTTGTGGTTATGAATTGATTGGTTTTTACGTTAATACATTCAATAAATTAGGTACTCTATAGTTGGAGGTTTCCTGTATTTAATACAAAAATTATAAGAGTGATATTTATAATCGTTCCCTATGATATATCCCTTAATTTTATATTCTTTCTAATGGGAATTCTAGAAAATTTTATGATTTTTAAAATTTAAGATAATGATCTTTTTAAATGTGTATTCCTATCTGAGGGAAAATAGGAATGATTTTAAGGAGATGATTTCATATGTTTTCATGTTTTCCACTAGACTAATGGTTTTGTTTCTCCTATTTCTGTTTCTTCATTGTTTTCCTCATAAAAAGTTTAAAAGGTTTTTCACACAATTTATGGGAGAGTAAGGAAAAGGATGAGATTATGAATAATATTATGAAAATTTATCCTTAAACGAGATAATTTTTTAATAAGAATTTTCACTATGGATATAAATATTGACACAATGTAGAAGTGTGCATTTTTCATGTAAACATTCAATTTATAACATTTTTTCTGAATTGTCTAAAATGATGAACAGAAAATATCCTCCGGATTGTATTATTATTAATTATTATTTAAAATAAAAATAATATGTTATGATTATGGAATCTTTTTAAAACTATTGATTAATATTATGTACTTTTAATATATAAAACAATTATTGAGCATTAATAGGTTCACTTTATGTCCTCTATCTCAATCATCAACCATTTTGGAATAAAATATTCTAATATTACCAGTTGAAATATTTTTTCCAGTGGGGTTGTTAATGAAATATAAATTATTATACTATTGAAATAAATAATTATGAATTTAAAACATGTGATGATGTTTATTCACTATCTGGTGTTAACCAATTCACATTTTCAGATTATGATATCCTACAAATGTTCTGATTATGTTTTCTATATCCATATGTATAGCTTATGGGACCCAAATCCTATGTAAATAAATGACAACTCTATGCATGATATCTTTTATATGATGATGAAAAACGACATAAACTATCATAATAAGATATTAGTAGTCCTAAAAAACAAATATAAAAATTTATCAATGATTCTATTAGAATCTCTGTGGGATAATCGTTTTAATTGAACATGCCATAATAAACAATATCCCAAAAGTATCTTCTCACTCTAATAACAAGGGTGTGTGTTTTTGTTGCATTATCCCATTTCACATTGGAAAAAATAGTCATAATTCCTTTGAAATATATAATTTCTATAACTCAATAACATATAGTATATTCTAGTATTAAAAATTATTACATTGAATTTTACACTAAACTCACAAATTCTAGCACAAACATGTAAAATATTCAATATATTCTACTAACAGTAAAGCATATTGAAAAATTATAATAAAATTCATAATGTTATACCCTAAACTAGTTTACTGGAATCATTGACTATGACCCATCACAATTTCAATTCTCATACCAATGATGATATATCCTATGGAATAAGTAAATTTACAATGATATCTCATTCACTTGAAATATAGACTAGATAGAATATAATATATACCATTGTAATATAATTATCCATCTCTGGTAGAGATAATTAAACTATTGTCCTTGAAAATATCTTCCACAAATAATTGTTTAATTATATAAAACATAGTTGGTCCTTACCTGAAACCCCATCCAAAATCCTCTAAATCATAGGCAATGACTTTTAATCTCCAGCCACACATCAGGGATGTTGAAATATAGATATATAAATATGAAAATATAAGATAATTAGTTAAACATTTCCCCATGATATAAACATAGATGATAATATGATTTATATTTCACTAGCTCAGCACTTTTGGAATCCCATTCCTAACACAATATTTATAATAATAATTATATATGATAAATATAGTATGAATATGTCTTATCCATACTATGTACAATGAATGCAAGATAATAACTTTGGAATATGCAATATATATTCATTATCTATTTTTTGGAGTGTAATTTATTTCCACATAAATATTTAGGTTCCCTTATCTAATTATTATCCCATGATAAATATTTTGACTGTATCTATAAAATAACTAAACACCAAATATGCTAACTCAAACATACATCCTAAAAAATTATAAGGGGCATTGATAAATTGATAATATAAAATACCCAAACATAGATACATATATTTACTGATAAAATGAATAAAATTTCCAAATTAATACTTCCTTCAATGGACAAATGGTTGAAAATTACTAATACGTAATGGAACTGACATGATGGAATCAAAATGAAAGACTAGAAAGAAAATTTCCAAACCCCAATATAAGAATACAGATTATTATAACATATTAATCTATGATATTATTTTATATAAATAAATAATCAAAATAATAAAATTTTTTAAAAAAACATCAAACCAATGAAATTTGATAATGGTCATAACTCTATATAATTCAGTGGTACACAGATGAATGAACCAATTATATACAATAAAAAGATCTAAATTTCATAAATGGTAATGATTTTATCCTAAATAAACTAGATCTTGAATATATATATTTTAATATATCATATAATTATTTCCACATACATGTAAATAAATCCCAATAAGGGAACAATAATAGAAATAAAATCATTTCCATATTGTAATAAATAATATAGATTTATACTATAATGACATGGTCACTCTAATTATATTTGATATTGGGTGACATAATATATCTATCACATATGAAACAACAACCTCTTAGGGATCCATAGAAAAATTACATGTATATTTATCATTGGAGAAATTCATAAATGTTTCCATCAATAATATATAATTACTAAAAAAAAGTTCAATGTATTCCATAAAAATATAGTGATATAGGCTCTATAAACCCTATCTAACTAAATATTACCATCTTCCACCCATAATTTAATATCCATCATATATACCACATTCATAACTACAAAAAATAAATATCATAAATAATAACAAAACTTCTACATGTAAATTAATTGAGAAGGAGAAAACTCTTAGTTGGATATTACATGATTCTTCACTAAAAGGATATTGGTTCATACATGAAAACCATATTTGGGATGTTTTTTATATATTGAATGATCATCCCATAAATGATGTACCATTTAAATTAAATAAGAAATAGTCAATTATATTCCATCAAATGAATCATAAAATAACATATATCACCATAAAAATAATTACATTGACATCATTTTCAATCTCATAGTCCATAAATTCATTACACGAACATAATAATGAAACGAATGATAATATGATGCTAAAGAATATAATAGGTCAAGTAGGTGGAAAATACAATCCCAAAAAAACATGCACCTTCATAGACACATTTTTGGGATATAATATTCCTATAATATATAATTGTAATGTAAACTAGGAGATACTATATTTAATAACAATTAGCCACACATTCAAATAGATATAACTAAAAAAATTAGAAATGAAAAATTATATATAGTCATGTAATGAAACCACCTTATTTAGTAGTATAATTGATCTCATAGTCATCATTATTTTTATTAACCTATCTATAAGGTCTTATCATATAACTCATTATGATGAAAATCATCGCAAAATTCATTAGATTGTGCATCCAAAGTATTTATCATGAACTGATATTAGATAATGTAAATGTTTATGTCATCAATAATAAATTGTAAACATAATGACACTAATTAAAATTACTTTTATATTAAAAACATAGACATTAAAATATGAAATAATTCCATGTTTAAATAATTATATTGGGATAATAAAAAAACATATTTCATTGAGTTTTTTACTCACAAGCATCGAAATTATATTATAAATAAATTTTCTCCTAATTAATTATGATTGTTTATGATTTTATATATTTTAAAATAAAACAAGATTCAATATATTAAGGTATACCATACCACCCTGACCCATGTATTCTTAGTGGAAGGGCCTTACATTAGAACAACGACATTATTACAATGAATCAAATCCTAAAGGACTGATCAGTTTTGTATTATTAGAAAACCATATAGCATATATAATACCCAAATTACATTCATATTTTGAAAATAAAACATGATATATAATAAAAGGAAATGATACAAATACTTGAAATCTCATTCCAATTTTTATTCTTCTTATCCTAGGGAAAGAAATAAATAACGGCATGCTAAAATGATCAGTATGGGTTAGCACAATAGAATAAGTTATGAATCAATGAGAATAACCAACATGGAATAGTAAATAACTGAGCACTCATGACACTTTAATAATTGGAAAAGGAAAAATCCATATGGACAGGTGTATAATTGAAACACATTCCTTTTAATCATTAAACAGAAAATGAACTACATCCATAAATAATTTCATAATAAATATCTCATTAATAAATAATAAATGAGTATAAATGAAGGAAATTAGTAATTATAAGATGAAATGTTTCAAATTTACAATGTATGTTTACCAATAAGAACATTCCCACGATGAGTTATAAC
The DNA here is from genome assembly GCA_963277665.1 of Viscum album. Lineage (NCBI taxonomy): Eukaryota > Viridiplantae > Streptophyta > Magnoliopsida > Santalales > Viscaceae > Viscum > Viscum album. The sequence goes on along the minus strand of OY728132.1, from coordinate 1,633,660,088 downwards.
ATATCATGTAAAAACACATCTGATTGGACAAATAATTTTTCTCATGGGACTACAGATGCATTAAGAGTCTATCTATAATTATGCACCACCCATGTCATACATATCCTAATAATTCCTCATATATTAAGTAATTTATTAAATTCATAAAAAATGTACTTGTCAAATATCTATATTGGGATAAAGTTATTTGTTTTTAAATATTTTCCCAACTAATAATATAATTTTAATATACCCACTGTATATAAAAATTATATATAGTTTTTTAAATAGTAAAAACCACCACATAAGAGTGTGGATATCAAAAATAAATGAGATTTAAAATATAAAATTGTAATAATTAAGAGATTATTTCCAGAAAATGTTAACAATAATATCATAAATGTGACATAACAAAGATAAATTTTAACACATGGTAATTTTCAAGTAGAACTCCCAAGGATGAGATAATTAAAAAGTGAAACATACAATAAGATGAAATATTAGAGAATGATTTTATTAAATGCCAATGGGGAACTATATATGAAACATTAATGGGTATTTTTAAGAGCATGATCTTTTCTGAAGTTGTCTCAAACATTTTTACGTTCTTTCATTATTATATTATGAAAAAATTTCATTTCGTAAGAAATGTGGGGTGTGATTGGGTGGAAAGTGAGAGAAAAAATGGATGAATAGGTGTTGTGAATTTTTTGAGTATAGTTAATGAAAATTGTGCGCCTGACCCTAGCGAACCATACAACCCTGGGCAGTAAGTTTTTTTATTTTTGGTTCATAGTTATCAAAAACATGTTCCTTATTTGGATAAACCATGAACCCCCAAAATAGAGTTACACTATTAGGTTCGGGATTATGAAAAACTATGCTACCCTTCCAAATATTCCATGCTGAATAATTAATGCCACATAAAAATTGAATTTTAAATTACTCGAACCCCGAAAACTCACCCCATTAGACTCCCATTCATCTCTAAGATATATTTTAATGTTTTTGAGATATCTAAATAGATTCCCTGACATCGTGAACACTTTTTATTATGATTCATGTCCCTAATTGATGATTTTCACCCCTCCCTATCAGATAATCCTACCCCACTGGTTTTCTTATTCTTCTTCTAATATTCCGTAATTTTGTTGGTGGTTATTACCCCCATTTTGAATTAGATCTGGATAAAATATTGTGAATATAGATATTGGATAATGTATCAACATATTTATTATAGATATCTTAATTTAATTGGTATTTATTAAGCATTCTAGGATCTGTATCTTGTTCTACGTCGTTGTAATGCAAATTTTTTAGAATTTTCATAGTGAGATCATTCATCACCCAATTGTGGTAGGAATTTTTATATTCAAATTCCATAGTCATTATATCAATTACACAAATGTATGTTCTGTAATTGCATGCATTATATTTAGAACTCGTAATTCTTATTTTGAATTAAGTTAGGTGTTCATTTAATTATTTGTGAAATTATAATATTTAGTGATTGTTGAAATAGAAAATTAATTGGGGAATTAATTATTAGATGTTGGGAAATAAGATTAGATAGAAAAATGGGTAAATAATTATGAGATATTTGTTTTGTGAATTAGATAATTAATTGTTGATTTAATTATAGGAAATTGACATTGTGAGTAGAATAATTAATTAAAGATTTAATTATAGTATATTGAAATTTTTAGTGGTATAATTAATCGATGGATTTATAATTGAATATTGATATTGTGAGTTAGAGAATTAATTAATTAATTAATTTTAGGATTACTGGGAAGATTGATTTTGATTAATTAATTGGATGATTAATTAAATAAATTGATGGTAATATCTAATTGTAGAATTTGTATTGTTATTGTGAAGAATAATTATCATTTGTGTTAATTAATTAAATTGAGATGATTAATAAATTTTTGAGTTAATTTATTATATTAATAATATCAATTAATTGATTATTTTCTTAATATAATAGAGATGATTAATTAATTATTTAGTTAATTAATGAGAATAAATAAATTAACTAATTGTTGAGTTAATTACTAAAAATTTGATGATTAATTAATTTTATAGTTAGTTTATAGGGATGATAATGGTTATTAATTTTAGAGATAATTAATGTGAATGAGAATATTAATTAATTTTTGAGTTACATAATGAAAATTTGATGGTTTGTTTACTTTTAATCAATTAATTTGATAAAGAATTATAATGATTGAATTAATTTGATTATTCAGATCATGAATTAAAAAAATGGAATTTTGAGATTGAGATGGGATATTGAATTGTTATAATGGAATTATACGTGATAATATCCATTGGGGATAGTTTAGAATCTTTCATGGACAAAATAAGGTATTGAGTTTCATGTGTCCTCAGAAACATATGTAGTTTCTATATTTAAATGAAGAATAAATTGATAATGTGATAACTAATTATTTATGCATTGTGCTCATTTAATTATAAAATTTTAAACACATTTATAGAATGTATAATTTTTTTAAACATAATTCGTGGTGTAAAAAAGTGTTTTACTGAAACACTGCATGGAATTACGGATATAAACCTAAATATATTTCATTGTTGTAGGATAGATTAAGGTAAATGGCCCTATGTGTGATAAATTATTTTAGGATGGTTTATAGATGATCGAAGTAGATGTGGTTTATGACCCACATGGGAGTCATTAGTGATATTAACATGGGTTTCATCTAGACAATAACACATATTATGGCATGGAATATCAACTATTTATTTTTTTTGTATTTATAGTTTTGGTGATCTTGTTAAGATGGTATTATTATTATTGTGATATCATTTGATTAATCATATTTTTTTTATTTTTTATTAATGGTGTATTTATTTGTTGTAAAATATGGTATAGTGTCCCCGTGAAGGATATTAGATCCCTATTACAAGTCAATAGCCTATAGCTTAAAGGAAGGAACGACTAAGGCCATGTGGAGAACCAACTCATGGATCAGTGTGTGGCACCTAGTTTAGGACGTTACAAAGTGGTATCCAAGACCTATTTCCATTTATTTTTATTTTGGATTTTATTTTGGTAATGGTTTAAAAGAGGCTAGGAAGAGTCAGACAATTTTTTGAGCTCCTGTATGAGAGTTACAGACCCTTGTAGGATGAAGATCCCATGTACCCAAGTAGGATAGTTGTTATTGATTATTAATGTTATAGTGGAATATTAGTTCCACTTGTGCAAGGAACTTGTGATGTGATGTGAATAAATTATATTTGAGACATTATAACTTTTGACTATTAGTTTGGTATAGCATGAATGTTTATTTTTCATTCATTATTTTAGTCACATTGTACTATTTTTTATTAAATGTCTCATCTAAGGAATTCATAGAAAACATATTTTTGGAATATTTTTGATCATTTATTGTTTTTCCTTACTTCTTATGTTGCATTAAAAATGGTTTGTAAAATGAAAATGATAATGTGGTAAAATGATAAAATATTAGAATAATTGGATGTCCAAATGTGAAAACATGGGAAATGAAAATGAGTTACCCATTGATAACATGGACCTAGATATATGCTGTTTTAGGTTAGTTTTAGTGACCCAGTTTTGATAATGTAGTAAGGGTTGGTAAAAATAAATTTTTTTTCCTTATATTAATTTTCCTATAAATGTGTAAATTTTGAGAAATGTATTATTAGGTGTATTTTTGTATTTTAGAGTTATGAATCAATGATGAAACATTTTAAGATGATAATATAATTATATGAATGGAAATTATATACAAATAGTGGAACATGATGAATTAATTATGATTGGAGAGGCTGTTTTAGAACTGTTTTGTGAGAACATCCCTCGGTTCATCAAGTTAATCGAGGGAGACCCAGGTCTGGTTGCAATGATCATTTTGGTTTTTATAATGGAGTAATAGTTTCTATACAATCTGAATTATTCTATATATCATGGAAACAAGGGAGGTGTGTCCTGGATAGAGTCTAACTAGACTATACTTGTCAACTTGAAGACACCTACCGAGCAGAATAAAAATATGACTACTTATATTCTACGAGGATTAGTGAAATAGTGGTAAGACATTCAGACTCTGATTATACAAGCTGGTGTTATAACGTCTGATGAAATCTTGGAGAAGTTAATGTAGAAATTATGTTAAGAGCTAATGAGGAAGGATATATTTTATGTGTTAATTAAGTTGAGTCAGGGTAGTATATCTGTAATAGACTATATAGGATTATTTACTGATTTTCAACACTTTTATCCAACATTTGCATTGAATGAGACCTCATCCAAAAATAATTTTGAGGAAGAAGTTATGTGAGAAATTAATTCCCAAGTTAAAATATTCATGTGGATAATATTCATATATGTGGTGAAAAAGTATCTCATTGATGAGGAAGTCTGAAAAAAGTCTACCAATGTAGTATATTTATATGTATCTGGGAAATAAGGAGGCATATCTTCCAAGAGATAGAAGCGTCTTTAGGAAATATTTATCCATATTAGTGGGAAATAGAGTGGCATGTGGTAAATTTATGTTACATATAACCTCTATCTTCTGATTTATCACTAGTGATGTAGGAAATTTCACTATCATAAACACTATCTCAGACCACTATTAGAGTTATTATCTTGGGTAAATAAGGGTCACATGAAGATGTTCTGTAGGAAACTATGATAGACATGAAATGATGGGGAAGCTAGTCATAATCAGAGTTAATGAAGGGTATATTCTACATTCTATCAGGATGTATGATAGAGTTACACTGATCATTGCAGTATAGGTAGGGAAAAAATACAATTGGGAGTGAGAACCTATATCAGTAGTGTGGTGCAGATTAGCGGAGCAGACTACTTCACAAGGAAGTGGGGTACAAGAGTTTCATGTGTTAAGACCTAGACTAGCGGATAACAATGATTTAATATTAATAGTGAGAGGTTTTATTTTTATAGATTATCAATTAGATAGTTCATTATTTGATACAATTGTGTCACATTACATTATATTGGGGAAACATGTTAATGGGTTGAGAATGGGGTGGAGTTGATGTGTGGGGATATGATGATAAATTCACCAACGGGTGTATAGTATAGTGATATATTCATGTGAAAGGGATGTTCTCTCTATGATAGTGAGTATAATTTTATCTAGGATATATTATATTCTAGATACGTCATGCCTCATCATAATTCTATGTATGTATTGGTTAGCAGCATATCGATCCCATATTACATTTTACAGGTGGTGTGGTAACTTTAGATCTCATAATGGTGAAAACTATATTCATCATTGAGAGTAAGATATCAAGGTTGTCTATGTAGTAACAAGTACTCAGCAACTGGGAGAGCCCACGGCCCAAGTTTTCTGTTTTTTGTAGCATGAAAGAGAGGTAATTTATGATATATTCCTATAAATTTTGGATTGGTTTTAGCATCTATTTTCTCAAAACATCAAAGGGGTTCCACCTAAGAGATATGTAGACATTATAATGGATTTCATACCAGGAGATAATTTATTTTATATTAAACTATATATAATGAAGATGGTAGATTTTTAAGAGCTCAAGACTCAGCAACAGGATTTGACAGATAAATTGTTTATTCATCTAAGTACATCTCCTTTGTGATCACCCTTGTTTTTAAAAATAAATATGGCTTGTGTTTTCAATTTTGTCTTAATTATGGATAGTTAAATAGATGATAATGATGGATTGAAATTATCTTCTAATAATTGATTATCATTTTTATTAGTTGAGAGGATATTTTATCTTTTTTATGATTGATTTTTGATTAGGGTATAATCAATTGACAGATCAAAAATATGATATATGAAGGACATCATTCGGATGTAAGAAAAATTATATGAGTTCTCTATAATGTCGTTTGGGATGAAAAATTTACATGAAATGATAATGGAATTGATAAAAAAAGACTATCCATCCATATATGGATCATTTTATTGTAGCGTTTGTTGACGATATATTGGTTTACTCCATGACTCATGAAAAACCTTCCCAACAACATCGAATCATTCTGCACGCACTTAGAGATAGTCTGATATAACCCATGATGTCATTTTGTTAGTTTTGGATTTATCTGGTAACCTATTGGGGACACATATTCTCAGAGAGATGCGTGTATATAATGATAGATAATGTTCATGTAGTGGTTTATTTGGATCATCCAATGATTTTTTTTGATATCCATAGGGGTCTAGGTATAATTGAATATTATTGGATATTCGTCTATGAATTTTTTCTATAAGAATAACTACATTCTCGATTGACCAAAAAGGAATAATGTGTGAGTTATATAAATAATGAAAGCATGTTTTCCTGGAGATGAATAAGCATTTGACATCAGTGATACTTTTGATCCTACCCAAGACAGTTGAGAGATATACAGTAAACCTTGATGCTTCTAGAGTTTGACATGGAGAAGTGTGGATGTAGAAAGATCGAGGTGTCATGTATGAGTTATAATAGTATAATCCACATCCATAGAACTAACCTATACACGACATCAAGTTGTCACCATTACTTTATAATATGATGTGTTGGAGACATTATATTTTGGTTAAAACGTTTAAAATAATACCGATCAGAAGATCGTAAGGCACGTCTTCTCGCAATGATTTTGGAATCATCAACAGTAGAGATGGGTTGAGTATATATAGTGATTTTATTTGGATCAAGGATATATTCTTGAAAAAGGAAACATCATGGATGATGATTTGATCTGGGAAAATCAGACTCAAGAATATTAGGGGTTTAATGCTGAGTGGAAGATGATGGCTCTGCTAAATGAGATGTATGTGGTGGTTTATGAGAGTCATAATTATATGAATCTAGTATCAGTTTCAGTGGTGTATAAGCTTTTTAGATATATCAAGGATATATGGAATGTTGATCTGTATAGTTTATTATTGAGTAAATTCCTTGAGTGTGGGGACACCATTATACTTGTCAATAAACGAGGATGAGAATATCATGGTTAAAAAACCATGATGTTTTGTCGACGAATATGTGGTAGGTGTTGATGCGGGAATCTCACTAGTCAAAGTGTATAGTGCATCCTTGTGTGAAAAAAATGTATTGTGACCTACGATGATATTTTTTGTGGGAATTATTGAAAAATGAGATAGAAGGGTTCGTGACACAATGCTATAACTGTCATATGGGGAAGGATGAGCTTCAATGACATGGATATTTGCTGTAGATGTTTTCCAACCCTATGTGAAAGTGTGATAAGTTGAAAATTATTTTTTGATGTTGGTATACCATGCAATAATTAAAAAGATGATGTTATTTGGGTTATGGTGGAAAAGTGATGAAATTACCACATTTCATTCATATAATGTAAGTGTTCTTAGTGGAGCAATTGAGAGATTAGTTTGTATGAGATATAGTCTATCTGCACAGTATGAAACATAATATTTATTTACAACATGATTCACACTATAAAATTCACATCAAAAAGGGATTTCAAAATCAATAGTTACACATGTTATCTTGAGTTCATATTTCTACGCACAGACAGATAGGCATTCAGAGTGTACAATACAGGTGTTTGAGGATATTCTTATAGTTTATTTAAAGGAAGGTGATGACATGAATTGGTTTCCCAATCCATGCCCCCAGATAATTTATTAAAAAATAAAATGTTACAATACAAGAAGGAGGTGTAATGCACTTACACCAGTAGGGAATTAATGATTACAAGATAAAGATTTAAGCATTCCCATGTCAAATAGGGAACAAGTCCACATGAGATCACCAGTATATAGAAGTTCCTAATGATCTTCCAAATCCATCTATCTCAAATATTGATGTTCAATCTCCATTGATTGAACCAAACATGGGTAGAAGCTCTCTGCATCTAGTAGCCTCACATCAAAGACATCGGCAAATTGGAAACTAGATAGTAGGAAACAGATGCTACGATGATCAGAACTATCTTGAGAAGTATTCCACACTGAATTCCACCAAGAAACACAGAAAAACATCCCCATAGACCAGCAGAAATATAAAACATAAGAGCCAAACCAACCAATCCAAAGCCATCAAGAACCAGAAACTATTAACAGATGTAGCACTATCAAATCACCTCGTTGGTCTTCATCCAAACAATTGCTAGTAAATGTTTCCAACATCGAGACAAAAAGGGCTACCCAACCAGAGTCATAAAATTGCACATAAAAAACGTCATGATCTCCAATGCCTCAATCTAAAATAAGTAGACTGTAAGAGAAGTCAAAAGATTCTGCAAGAGAGTTCCAGTGGTAAACCAGGTTTCCAGAGAGGAAAATCAAAAAAATCCATAGATTAGACAGATGTCTAAGCAGGATCGACAAGAAAATAATGATATAAAGCAGAATAAGAACAGTCAAAACCAGTAAAACCTCAAAGAACCAGGAACCAATGATCATTACCATGGTATGTACTTAAAATTCATGTTTTGGTCTTTTTTTAAATTCTTCAGCCACTCTAGTAAACATCATTTTTCTAATGTCAAGATAATCAACGGCAGTCATTTCACCATTTTTATATTTTCAAATTGCAGCATTTTCATTTTCCTCAAACCAGGAATCATGTTCCTTTGAGAAATCCAATTGCTCTTCATATTGATAGGCATCCCTATAGCCAGGATCATTTTCATCATCCTCACATGAGGAAGCTTCTGTGTCAGAACAATCAGAAGATTTTGAGGATTCGGGTAAGGGTTCAAGAGGTACAAGTAGTGGACGGACTTCATGATCAATAATCTTGGCAGCTAATGATCTTGTGATAATAGACTGCTCCCTAATGGAATTGTCCCAATGTTTTCGAGTTTTCCTAGATTTCAAGGTGACTAAACCATCGGAGTCAACTATATATTTTTTCCGTTTCTGATCCTTCAAATGAAAATCCTCCTCCACTTGAGAGATCTTATCAACATCTTCTTGTAAAGGTTCATCAGATTCAACCTGTAAAGATTCATTATTCTCATGACCCTCTTCATTAGTCTCATGACCCTCAGGTATGGTATGGGGGATAACATTTTCATAGGGATTGTCCAATTGAGGATTTAATTCATCCTTAGTGTTCAAGGCATTACTGCTATTCTTAGGGATTTCAATCTGGTCAACAGTCATCACTTCTGGAGAAATCTTTTCAACCCAAATCGACCTGATGTGGGGAAGGGAGAGAGGGGTATGTCTTTCAATCCCACATCCTTTTGTTGTATGGCCAATTCTAAAGCATGTCTTACAAAAGTCTGGGGCATTCTCAGAAACCAAATCCTATATAAATCCATTCTCCTCGTTTTGAATCCAAAATCTCGAAGGGTAGTCTTGAGAAATATCAATTTCTGTTCATATCCTCACAAATGAGGGGCGTGTTAGGTTTAGTGTAGAATTATCAAGTTTGAGAGGCTGATCGAATAGTCGAGCAATAAAGATTAGATCATTCTGTTTGGCGAGGTGAAGAGGCAAACCCGGAAACCCAAGCCAGATAGGAATAATGGGGGCTCAGTATCAAAATTAAAATCAGTTGACCATTAAAAAACTTTCATGAAAGAACCCCCAAAAGAACACAAACCACAGGTCCAAAATCTATAGTAGTCATTATCCAATGTAAATCGAAAAAGAACATGTAATGAGCTCAAGAGTCCGATATGGAAGTTTGTAAATCCTATTATTTCTATGGTTTTGTGAAGGAAATCCAAAGAGGGTCTACATTTTGAGAACTTTCCAACTAAAGAAAATCAAAGGTCCGTAGAGAGAAGATTTACCTCATATGATGAGAATGAAATTGCAGATAATCCTCGATACTTGTATGTTTTAGGAGAGAAAGACTTGAAAGTCTTTGATTAATTGAGAGGAGGATGACTGGCGACGATGTCTGCAAAGGATATTTCATCTTGGGTCCCCGCGTGAAAGCTACAGTTTCTTCCAAGAACGCACGAGGGCGGCGGCTCGCGTGCGAAGTCCATATTCCCTATGATGGTATATGTTCCTAAGGATTTTTCCCATAATTGAGGGTATTCTTATAGTGTGTATCATAGACTTCATCGAATCTTGATTGAAGCACCATGATTAAATGGAGTTCACATAAAAATTAATTATCTAAAAACACTATATATAGAAGAATATATGTCTCATTATGGTTTTCCATGATTTCTATATAGAGGTAAGTGAGTAAGAGTTGTTGTTACCACGTCTCGTACAGGAGACATCCGAGAAGGTATATCTGATTTATAAATTTATGGACACTTCTTAGAGTCGAAATATGTCTTATGTTTATAAATAGAGATGACCCATAGAGTTCTTATAGGTTTTTGATGTCTTCCTTCGGGTGTCTTCTAGGTTGGGTCACCACATTATATGGATGGGTGGAATACTAACACCCAGGTTCAGTGAACATAATGAGATTGTGGAATGAATCCAGCAACTGCCATACCGATTTGATCTTCCAAAAAAATATAGTTCAATGAATTACATTTTCCATTTGTGACAACTATGAATGTATCACCCAGGCCCTTCCCATGTCATCGATGTTTATGATGTTCAAAATGAAATATATGCATCCTTTTAAGAGAACCCATTACATGTGTTGGATCACATTGAGATTGAGTTGTGGGGAATGACTACGCCAATAGTTTGTAAATTATGGAAACATGGGCATGTTTATGATAAAACATGGGAAAGGGGAAGAAGATATGTAATTTTAGTGGTCCTTTTTTTACTCTGAATATAATACATGCATGAGAGTATATAAAGGGGAATAGGTATGATAAGGTAGAGGAATTGTATGATCCAGCCTTTTCTAATGAGTTCCCAGACAAGTTTATAGGTACTATTTGGGTAGGTTTGGAGTAAATTTTATTTTTATTGTACATTATCGGGCTTTTATGTAGATAATTGATAAATTAATAGAAGAAAAATGGGCTGTGTGTGGTTGGAGAAATGTTAGAGAAAAACGTGGGCCCCAACCCATCCATCTGTGGAACATTGCACGGTGGGGATTTTCATAGTCAGTGTATGGTTTATCAAACTATGTGCCCATTTAGTAGAATCTGTTCACCATCATAATATAGAAACACATTTGGGTGCATGTTTACGAAAAAATGTGCACCCATCCCCTAGAAAGAGTTAATGGAAATTATTTTCACATTAAAAATAGATTTTTAATCACCCAACCCAGTAAAATTCGACTCATTCTACCCTCATTCGGTCATTTGATCTCATTTATAGTTTTGAAGCTCTCTAGATGGATTCGATACCTTATTAAACACAAGTATACATGATTAAAGTCTTGGATCAAGGATCTACAGTCTTCTCCGTAAGGGAATATTATCCCACTCGATTTTTCATTCTATTTCCTTTGGTCTCCAATTCTTTTGGTGGTTGTTAAACATAGTATAGATTAAATCTAGACCTAATAATTTAGATGTATATATGTTATTATATATATAGATCAATATTTGATATATATTTATTTAATTGAACATGATTTATGGTTTTTGATCTGTATATCATTCAATATCAATGTGATTCTCAAATTAATGGAATTTCTATTAGGAGAACATTCATCGAAAAGATGTTGTAGATTATCTAAGATTAAAATCCCACAGTCATGATCTTGATTTTTTTATTCATTTTATTGAATTTATATTGTCTTAAAAAATTCAAATTCTTTAATTTAGATAATTAATATGGCCAATTAATTAGTTGTGAAATTAAGAGATTTAATGATTTTTTAATTAAATCAGTTATCAGGGAATTAATTATGCGATATTGGGATTATGAATTAGAATACTAATTGTGGAATTAATTATGAACAAATTGGACAAAAAAATTAGATCTATAATTGTATAATTAGTTTGAATAAAATTAGATTTTGAGTTAATAATTAATTGATGAATTTACTGTTGAATATTATGATTGTGAGATGAATCGTGTATTTATGAATTAGAAGTCAAATATTAGGATTTTGAGTAGTATAATTAATCAAATAATTAAATGTGGGATTATTGGGATGATATATTTTATTAATTAATTGGAATATTAATTAAAGAAATTAATTTTTAGAACTAATTATTGAATTAGTATTGAAATACATAAGATTAAATAATTTTAGAGACAGTTAATGTGAATGGGATAATTTAATTATTCTAGATTTAATTAATGATATTAATAAGATTAATATATTGGTGAGTGAATATAAAAAGTCAGATAAATAACTAATAATTCTATTAATTAATTTGATTGAAAATATTAATAAATTTTTTAGCTATTTTATGAGAATGGTAAGATTATCTAATTGTTGATTTGATTAATTAATATGAGAAGATTAATTAATTTTTCAGCTAATTAATTAGAATGAGATGATTAATTAATGGTTGAATAAATTAATGAGATAATGAATGGTAAAAATTGAATTCATTTTAGAATTGTGATTTATAATGGTAAGAAAGGAATTTTATGATAGGGATTAGATATATAATGGTAATAATAGAATTATATGATATAATATACCATAGGGGACGTTTATACTTCAACATGAGTAAAATATGGTTTTGAGGTTATGGTGTCCTTATAAACCGTGAGAGATTATATGGTTATATAAAGAATAAATTTATTATTTGATAATTGTTTATTTATTCATTTTACACATTTTATTATACAATTCCATACACTGTTACAAACTCGATGTTTTTTGAATTCCATTAGAAGTTTGTTAATGAGTTATACTCACATGACACATAGGCTACCTAACAAATACCCATGTATATTGCATTTGTAAAGAATAGGTCATGGGAAAAGCCCCTATATTATATGGATAAATTCTGGGATGTATAATGTATGATAGAACCAGACGTGGTCGGGACCTACTAGGAATTAATTATTATATTTACCTTGAGTTGTATCATGACATACATACATATTATGAAAAGGAAAATCAAGTATCTTGTATCGATAAAGTATTTCCAGATGTGTTTACCTTATTATAATGGTATTTCTTTGGTTATGATATCATTTTTGTATTCAGTTTTTATTGATTATTTATTTATATAGGTTTATTACTCTAATGAAAAATATGGTGTAGTCTTTTTGTGGCTGATATTAGACCCTCATTGGTAGTCAGAAACCATTGGTATATATGAATGAATTCTTTAGGATATGTGCTGAATCTTCTCAGGGAATTGGTGTGTGGAACCTGAGTTGGGACATAAAAAAATTGGTGCAAAAAAATGTCTCAATAAAATATAAATTTATATGAAATCCCTCACTATATGCCCATTTTATTGTTGAATTCCTTTAAAAATATTTTATAATAGTTTTAATATTTTAATTAAACAATTCCAAAACTATAATAATATTTATAATATCATATATAATGATCTTGTAAAATATAATTACATGTTTTTTAATAATCATTCATAAATTTCACCATTTTGGGTTTTAATTATCTTATTTTTGGAGTATGTTTTGACATGTTGTTTTTTCTTCTTATGTACATTATGATTTCAACTTCTCTATAAATTAAAAAATTGATTTAAATATCATATATATTTAATATATATATTTATAAAATTTTAAAACATTTTGATATATGAAATGGAATTTACACGTCATGGAGACAGCATGTCATATGTACATTTAATCGCTACTCCCATTTCCATTTAATAATTAATAAGTAATTTATATATATATATATGTATATATATTATCATTAATGTAAAATATATATCTTATATATATCAAATATTTTCATTAAAACCATCATTAAAACATTCCATGTAATGATTGAATGGATCACATCGCATTGAGTAGGCAGTAGTCCACACATCCAGAAATGATGTTTTCATGTTCCCACAAAATGAATATCATGATGTTATGTGTTATATAGTCATTAATAAGGCATAAATACATTATCAATATTATATATATCATGTATAAATTACAAATCCAACATTACTTTCAACTAATATTGGGGGTACATGTAAAATAATTTACATGTGTTCATGATATGGTAGTCCACAACACACATCGATGATTATTTCATATCCCATTAGATAGATGAATGTGAAAGTGTTGTAATAAAATAAATATAAAATTATTGGAATATTTAAGATACTTATTTAATTATATAATTATTATATATTAATAGTTTAGGTGGTTTATAATGAAATAAAAAATGATCTTGTTGAAGAATGTTACCACTTCTTCAAGTAACTCATTTTGGTTTATACCAGAAGTATTAATTGGATTAAATTATTCCCAAATTGAGTCTTATATATTATGTTATGTTATTTAATTATATTATTTTTGGTAGTTTTTGGACGATCCATAGGGCTTTATGTTTGTGAATTAGTGGGAGTGCTGAGTTCTCTTTTATATTTTCATATTAGAGGTATTCTAATAAATATATAACGATAAATGATATTTTGATGTATCCCTTAAATCAAGTTCCTCAAATAATGAATAAAATAATATAAAAAAATAGTATATGTTCTAAATATTTCCATTAATTTGTTTAAATATGTATACATTATTTTATACATTATGTTTAAGTCCAAGTCCCTTGTTAAAGATGATTCTCTATTAATCATTATATTTAATTTTTATTTCTATCACTAATACAATTAGAAAAAATGTATTTAGAAATTATGAAAAATTTTAAATTATGATGATTGAAAACATTTCATTAATGTTTACAATTAAAAAAGAGCAATTTTCTGAAATTATTTCTAAATTAATCTAATAGATTGAATGACAATGCATATTGGGAAAGAAATTTTCTTCCAAAGATCCAAATGTTTTTATAAAAATATATAATGAAAAATTGATTAAAATGAAATAAATTGTCTTAATAGATGTATAATTTATCATTTTTATCATTAAAAATAATTAAATATATAGTTTAACATTATAAATTATTTTGATTAAAAGTCAGTTTTTAATTAATATTTCAGCAGTTTTTACTATTCATAAAAAAATACAACTTCACAAAAAATAACCAAAAATTTACCCTAACCGATTTTTTACACTCTCATATAAAAAAATTTATGTATTCACATGAAACATAAAAAATCGGAAAAAGTTATATTTTAATTTGGTGATCCATTAAAATGTGGAAAAACTAAAATAGAAAAATAAATATTTTATGCATAAAATTTAATTTTTTTCTAATTTTATCCCTATCTAACATTTTGGTTGACTAAAAAATATAAAACATATAATATATATAATTCATTAATATTATTCTTGAATTTTAATTAATTTAATTTATTAATAAAAAATTCCTTTGGGATCATAATGTTTTTTAAATTCATTTTCCATTATATTCAGTTGGTTTTTATATTCATATCTAATAGTAAATAGAACATTATTTTTCTTTAAGTTATTTATACTAATTAATAACATCTAACATATTATCTAGAAGATAATTTTCTTTATATTAAATAAAATTTTTAAAACATTATTTTTTATATAAATAAAGTCATCAAAAAGTGGGTTTTCTATGTAACACATGCAGACATAGTGTTGTAAGAATTTTAATGAATATCATTTATTGAATTTAGTATAAATAGTAAAAATATTATAAGGATTCAAGATTTATATTCATTTATACACATTGTGTTCTATTTCATACATCATATTGAAAACTTTTTATTATTTTATAATTTCTAGGGGAGTTACGTTCTCCAAATCGTTAATAAATTATGTCCATACAATTTTAACATGATCTTCTCAATCTAGGTATTGACATTTGGAAATTCCATTTTGAAAAAACAAACAACATAAAGGAGTTTTTAAAATATCCCCTCATTAAGAGGTAATGATTAGTAAATTAGTCATATAAAATAACATAGAAATAATATTCTATGTATGAGAACATTAATTGAAAGTGAAAATATGGACAGAGAAAAAGAATAAAGGTTAAAAGAGATTGAATGAGGTCAATAACAACCCGAATCTGGGTGTCACACAAAAGTGCCTCAAACCTAGTTGGTCACATAATCTCAAACGCATTTCCCCATTGAAAATGGATTTCGACTAGCAGTGAGGGATAAGTTAAGACATTTGGGAAACTATGTCACTATTGGAGGAGTATAACCAATGAGATCTAAATATAAAACCAAAGAAGAAGTTGTAATATCACAAAATAAAACAATAGAAGACTAATAGAAATAAAACAACTGAAGCCATATTATATATATAATGAGGCTTTTCATATGTTTATAGGAAATCATCCACAATATTTCATGATGATTGAAATACAATACAATACAAAAAAGGAAGAAAGAAACTAAACTCTAATAGTATCACAAGCCTAAACAGGGTCCCATGCTCTCCAACTCTTTCATACATAGAGCAAGTACCTGATGAAGAAGGGAGCTTTCCATTATCTATACCTACAATCTAATATAATATTATGTTACAAAACATGACACAAATAGACTGTGAGACCAATACTAGTAGAAAACACCAAAAAAATCTTTTCATAACTATCAGTGAATATATATTGAAGGTAATATGACAAAATGAAGAAATAAACTAGTAAGTACCCAAACAATACAATCATAAAGCATTCAATTACATTCCTTTACATTTATTATTCATCATTTGAATCATGTAATCTCAAGATCTAGCCTATGACTTATATCCCTATGTGAGATACTAACAAAACATATGTCTCATAATACCATCTAAAGAATTATGTAAGACCGAGTCCAAGCTTCTTCTTTAGCTTTGCAGACTCATCACAATCATTCAATCATTCATAAAAAACCTTAATGGAAAACTCTTATGGTATAACCGCTTTTGTTTATCATATAACAAATACATTAAATAACTCCCCTCTAAGAATCTCTCACAGTCTAACATATTTGGTTCCATATACTATAGATCAATTGCAAATGACCACCTTGGTAACTCTGAAAGTCAATACCTCTTCGTCAATATTGCATCGATAAATTTTAAATTACCACCTGGGAAAATCTCATGGTCACTAACCCTGGGTCAACATAGCATTAATAAATTCAAAATCACCACTTTGGTAGCTCTCATGGTTTAACCCATTTATGAATCTCTCACATTCTAATCTCCTTGGTCAACATTCACAATGAATATCACAAGAATTTCATATAATCAGTAACTCCTTAAAAAATGGAATGTAAAACAAGGAAATCCTAATAGGAACTCATGAAAAAAATCAAAAAAACAAGGGAACACACCCTTGGGTTGTCCCATAATCATGTTATCTAACCTCACACATAATCAACTACAATTTATCAATTTAATAAAACATCACAGGTGATAAATATGGTTAATTTCAAAATCTATCAATACCTCAATTGTGAGAATGCGGAACATTAAGAATATATAATCCAAGAGAACATAGTGAAAGGAACAAACCACCTACTTTAATATTGTACGGTTGATATACTTGATCATTGGCCCCTAAATCGGCCCAGATCGATGTAAATCTATAAAAATTCAAAAAAATTCTCAACCTGGAAGAACCCATGAAAGAGGATGAATTCAAAATAAAGGATCTTGGGGTTTTCAAAACTCACTAGTGGGATTCAAATTCACCCAACTATGTCTCAATTGAAGCTTAGATAGAGAATCACGAGATCAATCATCAATCACTGTTCTAGAGCACTTCTGTACAACAAAAATCGGAGAGAAGAAGACCCTTCCACACATGAGATTCATCCCTGCTATGATATGTCAAATAAAAATAAATCTACATGGAATGTTCAATAAATATACATGCCATGTAGTATCTTTAATTGGCCCCTACATTATGTGGTCTTCTAGGTCACCACATGGCCTTGTACTCAACCGTTACATGGCTAGCACAAGGCTGCATGTGGAAAACTATGTACACAACATGTATGCATAAGTACAGAATGGGTACATAAAAATACATTTTTCATCAATTTTCCAACAAAACAACTTGAAAACATGAACCATACCTGAAATGAAGATCTGAGTCTAAAAAATTTCCCCCTTAAATCACATTATCCACAAATTTCCCTACCAATGGTGGTGAAGAAGATATTGTGATCAACTCTGGCCACTATGAACATACCTCGACATCCCTCTCCCATGTCTTGTATTTCACTCACCCATGATTCCATTTTCCCTATAAAAAAGGAACTGACCAACCATAGAGAAACTTCATGTTATTATATACAATACGAATAGTGTACTCCTTGAAGGATTCATCCATCTCTAACATAACCTCCTCTGGTTGAAAAACTAGAGATGTGTCTGAAAAGTAATGACATGGTTGGGAAACTTGAATGAAGTAATGTAATACCGGATACCATTGAGGTAACTACAACTGATAGGTAATTAGACTAACTCTCTCCCAAACCTTAAATAGACAAACATATCTTGGTGAAAGGTTCCTTTATCTCATAATACTTGTGTTCCCCAACCTCTATGAGACACGCAAAAAAAACATGATCGCTGACCTAAACTACATAGGTTGTCTTCATCGATCATCATAACATTTCTAGTGAGATTGTGTAGTATACATCCTCTTTTGAATCAACTCATCCTAAACTGTTGTAACTCATACAATATTAGGTCCCAACATAGTTTCCTCTCCTACCTCAAACAAACTTAGTGGTGATCGGCATGGCCAACCATACAAAGCCTCATAAATTTTATATGAATTGTTTCCAATAAACTATTATTTAAAGTAAACACGCCTAGTAGTATGTGTCTCTACCATGATTCCCTGAAATCAAGGACGCATCTTAAAAGCATGACCTCGAATACATGATCTGTGCACTGAGACTAGACATCTATCTGGTGATGGTAAGTTGTACATAGAAGTACCCATATATCCAAAGCCATCTATAGTCCCTATAGGAAATGAGATGAAAACTAGGAATCCTTGTCTGAAACAATAGAGTGAAGAACTCTATGAAAACATACTATTTATTAGATGTACAACTTTTCAAGATCATAAAAAATGATGGTTTCCTTGATTAGTCGGATATATGAATCCTTTGTGAGCCTATTGATAGCAACCCATAAAACAACATTTCCTCGAGGAGAACATGGAAAACATATCACAAAATCCATTGTGACATCATTCCACATCAACTCATGAATGGGTAACTTCTTTAATAGACCTTCCACTTATTGATACCCCACCTTGACCTTCTTAATGGTTGAACATCTCATAATAAAACTACCTACATCCCTATTCATGCCTGGCCACCAATACTGTCAATGTAGATATCAGTACATCTTGGTGAAAATAAGATGAACTTCCCCTACTGGGGCATGAAAATCATGAAACTACTCCTCGAGTATGTCTAATGACACCCATAAACGCCTATGAAAATGCAAAACCTCATCTTCTCCTACAGTAGACCAAAAAGTATGGTCCTCTCCTGACACACTATCATAGTGGACTAGGCCTTCGGAATCTAATAGTTGTCTCATTCTCACTCGATCACAAGAGTAGTGGTAACATATATAGAAGAAAGAAACATCTTCCCATAATTGCCATAGACCTACAAATATATCTCTGAGAACATATCTATATGATTCCACTCACTACTAGATTCTTGAACAGACTGTATCAGGTTTCATCTGTTTAATGCATCAGCCAATGCGTTTCATTTCCCTATAGTGTAGTAATGATAAAAGTCAAAATACTGAAGGAACTCAGCCCGCCATCATTATCTCAAATTCAGATCATGCTGATTGATGATATACATGAGGCTTCTGTGGACAATGTATACCACAAAATTCTATCCAAGAAGATAATTTCTACAACAACACAAGGCATGGACAACTGCAAACAACTCAAGATCATGTATCATGTAATTCTTCCCATGTAGCATCAACATCCAAGACCCGTACAGGACGAACTCTTCACCAAATATATACACTAATACCATCCCAATACTTGATGTGTGACATTAAACGTCTTATCTTTTACCTGGTTCTGATAAAATCATTATCTGTGTTGAATAATCTCTATTTCAACTCCAAATAGGCTTAATCGCATGAATATTCCAACAAGTACATCACAAACTTCTTAGTAAGGCATGTCTGTAAAGACCCGGAAATTTCAAAGAAATTTTTTTCTTAATTTCATTGGAATTTTACGAGTATGCAGTTTCTAACGGAACCTGATTCCGAGGCCCGGTGTGCTTGGATTCAATTACCGAAGTTTAGCTCGGGTACATTCAGTGAACGAACGAGCGGGTTTTTCTATCTTTTGAACCGGTGCTCGGAATTGAAATCTGAGGGCACTGATGAACTCGCAGCACCGGTAATTGCTTAAGAAGACCCCGTCTGGAGTTGCGTTTTCTCGAGAGTGGTTGTATAAAAAAAGTGAGGGATAAAAATATAATTGTTTTACAATTGTATTTTCTTTTTTTTGTTACGTGGATTTATGTGTTGTGTTACAACACTGTATCCCTCTCTTATGTGGTAATAACCTATGTAAGAGAGTTAGGGTGGGACCCACTTCTAGTTAACTACCCATGAGAGGATTAAAGGTGAGGTTGGGCCCACACAAACCCCACCCCTTCACATTTCTTAAACCTCCTCTAACTCCCACATTAAGTGGGTGACCTATCATCTACCATAACTCACTCCAACCCCTCTTATGACAATCCCTCTCATTAATGATTCCAACTCTACTTCATTTAATTTTGAAAAGATCAAGATTAATTAAGTTAAGTTCATTCAATATTTTGAAATGTTTTGAAAATGCATGGGATGGGTAATAAAATAATAAGAGTCTTATTTTATTTGGGGTTGGATGGTTGTGTGGGAAATGGGAGGAGATAGAACTCATCTTCTTCGTTGAATAATGCGAAGAACGTCAAGAACCCGACGAAGAATGTCGTCACTGCAAGGAGTGAATGATGTGCCTTTATTCTTCCCTCTCCACAGCCGGTGAGAGTCACCTTCATCGAAGAACGACGACGCACCACATCCTTCATCGGGCGAACACCGACGACACTTAGAGAGCCTCGATTCGCGACGTCGTCTTCCACGACGATTGACTTCTGCGACCCGACGACGAGAAACGCCATTTTCGAGGTAGGGGTTATATTTGTGTAAATTTTTATTCACGTGGTTCTTCCCGTCTAAAACATAGAACTCGGATCAAGTCATTCTCATGTTGATCCGCGATTGATTTCTTTTGCAGGTTGGGAATATTTATTTTCGGGGGAAATTGTAGGAAATTTATTGTTGTTGTTATTCGTGAATTCCTCCGTCATCATTCCTCGTTTCAAATTGGACCGCTTGCTTTTGATTAACGGGAGGGGGTCGGACAGCACAAACACAGCCGACCCTCCTCCTTTATCTTTGTGGTGTTGCGGTTTGAAGGAAAGTGACACGGTGCAACGACACCACGTGGGATCATGCGGCAAGGATGCGTGGCGTCGTCCCGCCGCGACGAAGATTCACGAAAACACTGCGGTTGGAGCGGGGACGCGGCCGAGGGGCTCGGCTCCGTCGAACCGCGCCAGACTGACTAAGGCTGCGGCCTGAGGCCTCGGTGGAGCAGGGAGCAGAGGACGGTTTCCAGTCGCCAACGTCGGAGTAGGGGGGACCGGCCCGCGCCGGTCCCGTGGTGCAGCAGTCGGCCGGCCGAAGAGGGCCGGCCGGTCTGGGGGGAAGACCGGGGGTTTGAAACTCCTGGCTGGATGATGGAGCGGCCCCCACATGGGGGGCCACGTTTAATTGAACGGGGGGAAACCACCCACCCCCCTGACCGCCCAGCTCGGTTACACTGAGCTGGCCGACGGAAGGCCAGCGCGCTAGCGCGCCGGGCCAGACCCGGACCTGGGTCAAATCGACCCTGTTTGGGCCGCCTCAGGGGGTCTCGGGCCGAGTTGGTACGGGCCTGAAACCCCTACTTTCGGATCTCTTTCGGTATTTTGCTCATAACATGGGCTACAGACCTACGATTGACACACCATTAGCTACGATATGATCCTTGGATCGGGATGGTCGTTTTGGTTTCTTAAAATCAAGGTTTCGAAGAACTTTGAGTATGGCCGGGTTGGTTCAGATACGGAACCAACCGGGCCCTCGAAGCGGAAATGCTTATATCTTGAGCTCCAGAAGTTCGATTGACATTCTGTATACTTTGTTTGATTCCTCTTGATGAGACGGAACATTTGGCATACTTCGCCTGAGTTTTTGTTGCAGTTGGATAGATGTTGGGTCGGATTGTACCCAAAATTCAACCGGGACCCTGGAACAGAAAAGCAGATAACATTCAGACCGGACGTCCATTTGACGAACCTCAGCAGCGTTGATGATCACATTGAGAAATGGTCCCTATGAGAATACCCTATGATATTTCAACAAACAGTTGAGATGCGGCCGCGTTGGTTCTTACATGAAACCAACCGGGCCCCTAGGATGAAAAGGCTAATAACTCACAGACCGGGCATCCGTTTGAGGCACCTTCTATTGCATTGATACCCCTATGAAGAGGTGGTACTTCGAGATACTTCTTAGTGGGACTTGTGATACATGGAGTATCGACCAGTAGCCCATGGAGAGGACCCTCCAAGAGACGATCAAGCAAAGTGCAGAGACCTAGTAGCTGGCTGAGACTTGATGACTGCTCATCGATTGACTCAGAGTGATTCGGATAGCCCAGTGGGGTGGGCTTGGTTGTAGCGGCATACCCACGGCGAAGGTGTGCTTGGTTGTAGCGGCATACCCGCGGTACTCGGCAGAAGGAGTACCTCTGTAGGCTATGAGGTGGTGCGCTTGGTTGTAGCGGAAGACCCATGGTGGGATGCGCTTGGTTGCAGCGGAAAGCCCACAGTAATCGACATGGGGAGTATTTCAGCAGTCCAATGTTTGTGGGACGGGATGGGTTTTAGCGGCAGGACCACTGTACTCAACAGAGAATGATTTCTCTAGTAGCCGTGGTATCGTTATTGTGAATAAAATCCTGGTTTGAGCTGAGTGTATGACCTTTATGTTTTCCTCGTGATTGAGATGGGTCACTTGATAAATTATGTATATGTATGGGCATATACCTAGGTGGTGGTTATCCGTTGATTTTATAACCTTTGTGTTTCCTCATGATTGAGATGGGTTACTTGATAACTTAGGTATAAGTATGGTCTTATACCTAAGTAAAGGTTATTTGTTGAGATCCTTCTTTGTGGTTATCCGTGTTGGATTTAGTGAGACCTTGAGGGTCTCGGGGTCCCTACTAAGTTTCGTATACTCACCCCTGCATGGGCTATGCCCGCACCTCGTTGTGTTGGTTGCAAATGCCGGGAAACATTTATAGCGGCCGAGTGTTCGAGGACTGGACGGTATCCGGAGGTGGACATCAAGATTAGAGGACACTCGGAGGAGGTTGACGGGCGAGAGAATTGTGGAGGCTATCTGTACATACCTTTCTAGTAGGATCCGTGGTGGAAGATCCAGGAGCTGCGCTATCTATACCTACCCTTCACGTAGGATCCGAGAAAGAAGACCCAAGAGCTGCTTCCATTCTTACAGCTATTTTTCTTTTTCTGTTGTACTTTTGTTCAGTTGTAGCTGTACTTTTGATTTGGTTTGTATTCCGGCCCATTTACTTTTCAGCACTTCCTTTTGTATTTTGTGTATTACATCTGCTTGTACTCTGTGGTGTTTTTTTAACTTTTATAAAGGCAATTCCATCCTAGTTATCGGGAATTACACCCTTGGTGCTAGTCTCCAGCCCCTGGCCTATAGAAGGCGGGCATGGGGTAGTCACGACATGGGCCCCGAGGATGGGTCGTGACAAATTAGAATCAGAGGAGTCGGTTCTACCTAAGAACTTAAAACTCTGATATACCCTTTCTGTGAGCAATAGTGTTAAGGGTACTGAGTGTGGTCTTCAGTTCATGGAGTCCAGTGTTGGTGCAGCAGCCAACGTATCCGTACACCAGGACCCTGACTACTGATCTCCGAAGTTGTGCACGAAAAACACTGATTGCGTGTGTGTTTCCAAGATTTTTAAAGTCATATCAAACCCGGTCAGCTCACCAGGTATAATTCGTTGACCGTGTCACATCTGTTAAGGATTTCTCCACGCAGACAGTCATTTGGAGTTCTAAGAGAGTACTCGATGACGGCCCACTGAGTGGCAAGGTTCCGGTGCGGGCCCCTTTTTACGATGTTGGCACCCTCGGTTGGTGTACCAGCACCACCACCACCTATTGGGCAGTAGAAGACACTTTCCATACTAGCAGGTGGTGCACGCTGACGGAGCGCATTGCATGAGTTCCAGCAGTAGAGGCCTCCGAGGTTACGAGGCGAAGCAGATTCCCAGACAGAAGAGCACTAGCTGGAGGCGATTGCTAGAGTTTTCTGCCTAGATGAGACATTAATAGAGTGGATGGTGGACTTGGCTACTAGTTCTTTCCAGTGAATGACCATGAGGATGGTCCGCATAGTGATGAGGCTTTGGTATGTGGACCAATACATGAGATAGTGACTTTAGGGTAGTGTTCCATCTATACATCACTACCTGTTGGTCAACAGTTACAACCGGTGATACCGGTATGTGACACATATAGACTTACTGCCTTACACATGTTCCAACATCAGATACCCTCATGTTCTAAGGCGAGCCCGACTCACGGGCAGCTGAGGACTGGCTTGAGGAGGTGGCTGAGAGTTTTCTAGAGCTTATACAGCTTCGACAGGATGACATGTCGGTAGCAGATAATTTATCGGGTCGTACCAAACCATTCTTTGTACTTGATGAATGTGATTCGATCGGTGCATCAGGGATCGAACATACGAGCCAACACCTTTTCTCTATGAATTCATGCTTATGATAGGGTGATAGAAATTACCTTTGTGGTTGAGAATTCTTTTGCTAAATAGATGCAATCAGTGAAGGTTAGCAGTGGGAAAGATGGAAACTGGCGCCAGTCTCGGAGATTTGGCCATGAAAAATTTTTCAATTAGAGGAAGTAATAAAAAAGGACAGATGAATCTGCAAGGCGGCAGACAAGGAAGTAGAGCAATGAGAGAATAATGTGGTGATTTACTTTTTGACATGTTACAATCACCCACCATTGTAGTCCCCGCCTGGATCAGGGAGCTGGAGGGCAGGGGAAGAGAGTAGCTGCATACGGTCAAGGAGTGTGACCCAATGGCTCTAAGAATGATTCAAAGGATAGTCTATGTTCACTACTAGCTTCCATAGTAACAGACGTTGATATGAATCATTACTTCCTTCCAATAATCTTGTCCCAGACCTAGAGTTTCCAGTAAGCCATAGACTTGACCCTCACGTCTAGAGATACCTTGGGAGGAGACTGGATAATCACACTTATGCCGACAGTGTGGTCTGACCCTCGAGGTGAGAGTTTCAGTTGGAATATCTTGGTGGCGGCATCTTGGCCTTAGGACATTGGTCTCGGTATGGATTGGATTCACAGTTCATGCTCAGATTGACAGTTTTAGGAAAAAAGGTTGTGGTCTATCTACAACGTCGAGATGGTTTTTCCTGGGTCGGCGAAAAGGAAACCCCAGGCAGCACAGGATAAACTCATGCTTTGGAGGGTATAGCCAATCACTCTTGGGTTCTCCAACCTTACCCTCGTGGCTGTAGGAGTTTTGAGTTTCAGTTCAAATCAGGAAATGAAGGCCTCTAGAGTTCGAGGATGGCAACGACGTTCTTATACGGGTCTCACCTCGATGAGGTTTACGGAGATGTAGCTGAGGCGGTGCGAAATCTCCGAGTTTCGACGGACCTTTCTAGGTCCTCAGAAGGGTAGAGGAGGTGGTTTACCACTTGACCATTCCACATCAGTTTCACCAGGTGCATGATGTCATCCCCATATCTCAGCTGAGGAGATATGTGCATGATCCTTCACACATCATCGACCTCAGGGAGTAGGAAGTCGATGGCAGTGTGACATGCATGGAGGCTCCAGTGGGGAATGTGGATCGACAGGATTGGATTCTACGTAGATGATCAATTCCTCAGGTGCGCTTCACTAGCAGTACGAGAACCTCCAGGTGAGCACATGGGAGCGAAAGGCTCAGATGCGTGCTCAGTAACACTTTTGTTTCCCTAGTTTTTGTTATAGCTTTATAGAGACGTAAATCAATGAGGTGGGAGTAATGTAAAGACCCGTAAATTTCATGGAATTTTTTTTCATAATTTCGTTGGAATTTTACGAGTGTGCGGATTCTAACTGCACCTGATTCTGAGACCCGGTGTGCCCGGAATCAATTTCTGAAGTTTAGCTCGGGTATGTTCAGTGAACGTACGAATGGGTTTTTATATCTTTTGAACCGCTTCTCGGAATTGAAATCTGAGGGCACCGAGGAACTCGCAGTGCTAGTAATTGCTTAAGAACACCCTTTCTGGTGTTGCGTTTTCTCGGGAGAAGTTGTTTAAAAAAAGTGAGGGAATAAAATATAATTGTTTTACAATTGTATTTTTTTTTCTTGTTTAGTGGATTTAAGTGTTGTGTTACAACACTTTATCACTCTCTTATGTGGTTATAACATATGTAAGGGAGTTAGGGGTGGGACCCACTTGTAGTTAACTTCCAATGAGTGGATTAAAGGTGAGGTGGGGCCCACACGAACCCCACCCCTTCAAATTCCATAAACATCTTCTAACTCCCCCATTAAGTGGGTGACATCTCATCTTCCATAACTCACTGCAACCCCCCTTATGACACACCCACTCATTAATGATGCCAACTCTACTTCATTTAATTTTGACAAGCTCAAGATTAATTAAGTTAAGTTAATTTAACATTTTGAAATGTTTTGAAAATGCATGGGATGGGTAATAAAATAAGAAGAGTCTTATTTTATTAGGGGTTGGATGGTTGTGAGGGAAATGGGAGGAGATAGAACTCATCTTCTTCGTTGAAGAATGTGAAGAATGTCAAGAACCCGACAAAGAACGTTGTCACCCTAAGGAGTGAATGACGTTTCGTTCTTCATCCCTCTCCACAACAGGTGAGAGACGCCTTCGTTAATGAATGAAAATGTGCCACATCCTTCATCGGGCGAATGACGACGATGCTTACGGAGCCTCGATCCACAACGTCGTCTTCCGCGACGTTCGAATTATGTGACCCGACGACGAGCGACGTCATTTTCGAGGTAGGGGTTATATTTGTGTAAATTTGTATTCACGCGGTTTTTCCCTTCTAAAACAAAGAACTCGGATCAAGTCATTCTCATGTTGATCTGTGAATGATTTATTTTGCAGGTTATGAATATTTATTTGCGGGGGAAATTTTAGGAAATTTATTGTTGTTGTTTTTCGTGAATTTCGCGGTCGTCATTCCTCGTTTCAAATTGGACTGCTCGCTATCGATTAACCGGGGGGGTCGGACGTCACAAACACGGCTGAACCTCCTCCGTTATCTTTGTGTTGTTGCAGTTCGAAGGAATGTGACGTCGTGAAATGAAACTGTGTGGGATCATGCGGCAAAGATGCGCGGCGCCGTCGCGCCTCACCGGAGAATCACGAAAACACCGTGGCTGGAGCGGGGCCGCGGTGGAGCAGGGAGCGGCGACCGGTTTTCTGCCACCGGCGACGGAGCTGGGGGACCAGCCCGCGCCGGTCCCGTGGTGCAGCAGCTAGCTGGCCGGAGCGGGATGGCCAGTCAAGGGGGACGACTGGGGGTTTGAAACTCCCGGCTGGATGGTGGATCAGCCCCCACGTGGGGGGGGGGCACGTTTAATTGAACGGGGGGCACCCCCCCCCCCCCTTGACTGCCCAGCTCGATTACACCAAGCTGGCCGGCAGACCGCCAGCGCGCCAGGCCACGCCATGCCCAGGCGGGCCGGACCCGAACCCGAGTTGGTTCGACCCGGGCCCGAAACCCCCACTTTTGGATCTTTTTCGGTATTTTTCCCATAACATGTGCTACAGACCTCCGATCGACGCATCGTCAGCTACGATGAGATCCTTGGATCGAGATGTTCATTTCGGTATATTACACTTATGGTTTCGGAGAACTTTGAGTACGGCCGGGTTGGTTTGGATGCGGAACCAACCGGGCCCTCGGAGCAGAAAAGCTTATATCTTGTGCTCCAAACGTCCGATTGACGTGCCATCGACTTTGTTGGATTGCTCTCGATGTGGCGGAATTTTTGGAAAAATTCTCCTGAGTTATGGTTTCAGTTGGATAGTGGCCAAGTTGGATTGTTCCCAAAATCCAACCGGGCCCCTGGAACGGAAAATCTGATAACTTTCATACCGGAAGTCCGTTTGAAAAAATGTCGGCGGCGTTGATGATCCCATTGAGAAACGGTCCCTATGATCATACCCTATGAGTGTTTGGGGAACAGTTGAGATGCGGCCGCGTTGGTTCGTACACAAAACCAACCGGGCCCCTCGGACGAAAAGGCTAATAACTCACAGACCGGGTGTCCATTTGACGCGCCGTCTGTTGCGTTGAGACCCCTATGATGGGGCGGTCCTTTGAGATAATTATTCTTGGGACTTGTGATACTTGAAGTATCAACCAGTAGCTCTTGGAGCGGACCCTCCCAAGGACGAGATAACAAAGTGCAGAGACCTAATAGCTGGCTGAGACTTGAAGACTACTGATCGATCGACTCGGAGTGATTCGGATAGCCCAGTGGGGTGCGCATGGTTGTAGCGGCAGACCCACGGTGGAGGTACTCTTTGATGTACCGATAGACCCAAGGCACTCGACAGAAGGAGTACCTCTGTAGGCTATGAGGGTGTGAACTTGGTTGTAGTGGCATACCCATGGTGGGATGTGCATGGTTGCAGCGGCAGGCCCACAATACTCGAAAGGTGGAGTACATCAGCAGTCCAAGGTCAGTGGGACGTGCTTGGTTGTAGCGGCAGGCCCACTGTACTCGACAGAGGAGGAGTTCTCCAGCAGCCATGGTTTTATTATAATGAATATAATCCTGGTTTGAGCTGAGTCTATTACCTTTGTGTTTACCTAATGATTGAGATGGGTCACTTGATAACTTAGGTATATGTATGAGCATATACCTGGGTGGTGGTTATCCGTTGATTTCATAACCTTTGTGTTTCCTCATGATTGAGATGGGTTACTTGATAACTTAGGTATATGTATAAGCATATACTTATGTAAAGGTTATCTGTTGATATCCTTATTTGTGGTTATCCTTATTGGATTTAGTGAGACCTCGAAGGACTCGAGGTCCCTACTGAGTATCGTATACTCAAACCTGCACGGGTTATTCCCGCACCTCATTGGGTTGGTTGCAAACATCGGGCAGTGTTGACAGAGTCCGAGTGTTCGAGGACTGGACGGTACTCGGAGGTGGGCCTCAGGATGAGTCAGTATCTGGAGGTGGACTTCATGACGAGACGACACTAGGAAGAGGTTGATGGGCGAGAACATTGTGGAGGCTATATGTACCTACCCTTCAGGTAGGATCCGTGGTGGATGATCCAGGAGCTGCGCTATCTGTACCTACCCTTCAGGTAGGATATGAGGATGAAGACCCAAGAGTTGATTCCATTCTTCCAGCTATTTTTCTTTTTCTTGTTGTACTTTTGTTTAGTTGTAGCTGTACTTTTTATTGGCTTTGTATTCTGGCCCATTTACTTTTCAGGACTTCCTTTAATATTTTGTGTATTACATCCGCTTGTACGCTGTGGTGTTTTGTTTACTTTTATAACGGTAATGTATTCCCAGTTATCGGGAATTACGCCTTTGGTGCTAGTCGCCAGCCCCTAGCCTATAGAAGGAGGGCTTGGGGTAGTCATGACATGGGCCCCGAGGACGGGGGGTGACATGTCAATGGAGCTACTAAGAATGAAAAGGCCTGAATAAGGTATCTATAGTAACCACCAAATATAGTAAAACTCCTCCCTTAAAGACATTCTTTGGCTTCTCATATGAATGTACTATTCTCACATTTTTGGGTCTACTGATACTTCATTTAATGACATGACACAACCCAAAAAGTGAATCCGGTCAATAAAAAATTGGAATTTTGAGAGCATATAATATAACTGATTGTATCCTAGTACACTCAATATGATCTCAAGATGGATGTCATGGTCATGTCGAGTGTTAGTGTACACCATGATATCTTCCATGAAGACTACCAGAAAATAATCCAAGTAATGAAAGAACACATGGTTCATAAGTGCCATGAATAATATTGGCGCATAAGTGAGATCATATGGCATTAACAAATACACGTATAGACCATACCTACTCTGAAAGGCTATAAGAGTTATTTTAGATGGTCTAATGTGATTCTGATGATAACCGAATCTCAATTAAATCTTCCATAACACCCCAGGCCATCGAATATAATCAAATATACCATCAATCCATGGAATGGTATATAGATTCATGACCATCTACAAGTTCAACATTTGATAATAGACACAATTAATTAGGGTATCATCCTTATTCTTCACAAAAAAGAATAGGTGTACCCAATGGAAAAGTACTGGGTCAAATTGAACCCACTACCTAAAAATCCTCTATCTACTTCATGAGCTCCTATAACTATAGTTTATCCATCCTATATAGACTAATGGACAGAGGGCCGATCTGACAACACATTGAATAGAGAAATACACCTCTTTCTTCAAAGGGTAACCTGAAAAGTTATATAGAAAATGGTATGTGAAACAATCCACCACTAGAGGAAATTTTATCCATGAAGTCTCCTGTTAATCACGATATAAAATAGAATTTGGTGTTGTAATTTATCTAAACCCATGATACTCTAATAATGCTATTCTCACCTAGACATCCCATTCACCATTGTGTAGAAAAGACCCACCCAATAGTGATGTGAAACTCACCATGTGACGATAACAATCCACAATGGCATGAATGAAGACTAAGAAGTCCATTTTGCGAATGAAATCATGTCTTGTCATCTCAAAGACATAGAGGTCCCATAATAAGTGAAGCCGACAAACCTCAAGAGGGAACTCCTTACTCTGACATACACTATACAATCTAATCCCCAACAAAGATTCTAGCATCATAACATCATCCGATGTAAATAAAGAAATCCCAAGGCTATCATATATAAAAATAGATATAAAACTATTTGAAGAACCATTACCAAAAATAGAAGAAGCTAAAAATAAGTCATCTAGAATAATAAATCTATCTATAGAGGGACTGAGATCTTCCTCTTGTTGGGTTTGTTCCATCACAAAAGTATGACATGTACCGCAGAAATGCGACCATGCCTAGCTACCTTGAGCTGACCGACCTTGTTGTCGCAGGAAACCTATCAATGGGATACTGCATCCACAACCACCTTATCGGCCTAAATGTCCTCATGAACTCAAGTTCATTGACTGATGGGAAACCGGTGTCGGTATCCTATATGTGGATTCATAATAGATCCCATCCGACTTGATACTGGTGAGAACATCCTATAAAAATGATGAATATAAACCATCTTGCTGCATGAATGAAATCTAATTGGGTCTCTTAGACTCTGTCATCTCCTGCTCTCACTCTTTTCGCACTGGCAGCACACCACTTGGCTACCTGAAGAAACATCGCAAGGAAGCTCCCTACGATGTTCCCTGCTATATGTTGTGGGAGTACCAACCAAGATGATGAAAATCCCTAGAATGGGGCTCCAAACTCCCTCATATTGTGTTGGTTAAATTAGAGCCTCATTTACTATAGTTGTCATTGAATTCACCCTAAAAAGATTCACCCAGGATATGATATTATACTGGAACCCATCTATAAATCGCCTAGCCAGTGATAACTCATCCCCTCCCAAAATTGTTGTGATGTTCTGAAGCTTTATAAACCAAGAAGAATAATACATAATTAATAGATCAACCTACTCTGAATGCATGAACTCCTAGACTCAATCGGCCCTTAAATTCTTGAGATAGATGTTATAATTTATTTTCATCTAAAAATCATCCCCAACCATATCCCGATGACGTCCCTCCTATGAGATTACATTCCCCCATCTCATGGAGAAATCATGTCTCATGTATGTCCCTAGCTTCACACTCCTCTTAGGAGGTGTCTCTAGATACTTGAAGATAAAATTAATGGCCTCCAACCATGACTCAATACCATGTGGTCTTCCATACCCAAATAAAGTGGGAGGATACTTCTGTAGGAACACCCAGGTCAACTCTGGCATTGTCGGGGAAGGATCTGGTGCTCCCTGAAATGTGTGCATCATCCTCATAAACCCTTAACCGAACTACGAATTATCACCTATGTCTGGTATAACAACTGGATCCTAGATGGGAACTATTTGAGGATCTTCTAGTAGTTCCTATCCTACCATTTCTTGGGTTTGGTCATTTTTATATACCTATAATTCAACCAGTGGACGTCTTGGTGGCATGAATATGCAAGGTTTAGCACAGTCCTTAGTTCGTGAATAATCAAAATTGAAACATAGGAGTCCATGAATGGAATTATATAAGGAAATAATTCAAGTTTTACAAAAGAGGGTTACACAACATGTAGAAGCACTACACGATGTGTTCCCATAAGCCTTAACATGGACATGTATCTATGCCTACCTTGTCGTGTAACACCAGATAAACACAGTGTGCTCCTCATGAGACATGGAATATAGTAAAATATCCCCTCCTTCCCATGCACTTCTACATGTCTTGAACTAAATGATCTTACTAGTGTAACAATATAATACATGTACCTTAAAAGTTTCATCCACACATTTCATTAGTCACATAGCCAGATACAAGGTCGATTACCACATGGTGTGTACCCCCAGCACAAGACTTCTTATGCAAAATTTTATCAAACCCCATGTATTTTCTCACACAATTAGTCACGAAATTAATAACTACACGGCATGCACATACAGTACTTGTCACGTAATTAAAAAATGTATTTATTCTATAACAAAAGAACACAAGGCATGTTTTCCTAACATCACACACCATGTGTTCTAGGATTTCTAAATAGTAAGCCTTTAAAACCTTTCTAGAACCCACAAAATCTTGAAATTTGTCCATGAAATGCCACTTTCGAATCTGTGAGAGCCCGTACTCTCTACAAATCAATGTATGACATCATTATTCATCTCAATACTTAATAGAATTCAATTAATATTCAAACATGATCCACAAAATTTCAATCCATGAGGTCCCATAATATCTCAGGGACCAAAGCTTGGTGTCAATCCAATTGATATAATACATATACCAATACACTCTCAATATATTAGGTATTTCTATCACATCATCCATCACAACATCATGAATATTCAGAACGACATCTACCACAACAACATGCAATTAGTAATGCACCCTAAATGGCCTGACATGAATGCATGACCTATGATCTTTAACAATTTCCTACATGACGCATGAGATGGAATACCGTCACCTCATCTAGATGACACAGAAATAGAACCAGAATTATATGAACTATAATAACATAAAAAATGAATCACTCAATAGGGAAATCAAAGCAACTGTAACAATTAAAAAAACAATAAAAAAATTCAATATTTGAGGTAACATGGATAATCCTTATACATGGGTAAGATACTCTTGTGCACAACATATTTTAAAATACATATTGCTTCATATCCAAGTCTATTAGGGAGAAATATTAAGGCAAACTAGAAACGAATCCTTCCCTAGATACCAACTTTTAACATCCCAGATCCAGGTTCCACCCAAAGGTGCCCCCGATCCTGGTTGGACACATAACCACCAGCGAATTTCCCCAAATGCAAGAAGTTATCGACTAGGGGTGAGGTCAAAGTTAAGACATTGGGAAAACTATTCCATCATTGGAAGTGTGTACATAAAATAATCTAAATATAAAACAAAAGTATAAATAATAATACCCCAAAAATAAACAGTATAACTGTAACTGTAACAAAACAAATGAAGGCATATATTATATATAAGGATACATGTTATATGTGTCCACAAAAGCAGCCAAAATATATCACAATTCTTGAAATACAATGAAATCCAAAACATAGAGAAAGAATGTAAAATCCAATTGCATCTCAAAACATAGATTTATCTGATGCTCACTAACTCCAACACACAATAATAAAGTACATGATTAATAATGGAGATTTTCCTTATCCATACCTGCAGTCATATAATCTGTTTGGGTCCAAAACATGACCGAAACAGGGTATGAGCTGAATCCTAGTAGGAAACCACCAAATGAACTATGCCTAAATATATGTGAAATTAAATAGATTTTAGTTTTCATAAATAAATAAATAATATAGTATTTACTCAAAATTAAACAATCGTATAGCGTTAAATTGCATTCAATTACATTTATTATTCATCCTTTGAATCATTTAAACTCGAGATCTAGTATAAGATCTATATCCCCATCTGTAATAGTAACACAATAGATGTCTAAGGGGACAATCATAATAATAAAGTAAGACCAAGTACAAGCATGTGCTTTGGCTTGACAGAGTCATTGAAATCATCCAATAATTCCTAAACAACCCCATGATAAAGCTCTCATGGTCTATCCCCATTAGTTTTACATAGCACCAATTGATTAAATAACGAACCTCTATAAAGATCTCATAATATAATCCCTTTGGTTCAAAATAGAATAGATCAATTAAAAATGACAACCTGGGAAACTCCCACATTCAATACACCTTAGTGAACAAAGAATCAATAAATTATAACTGATCACAAGGTCAACTCCCACGGTCATTATCTTTGGGTCAAAATAGCATAAATCAATTATAAATGACCCCCTCAGCAGCTCTCACAGTCTATCCCCTTTGGGAAGATCAAATATTCCAATCCCCTTGTTCAATATTCAAAATGAATTTAATGGGAATTTTATAAAATTAGTAAATTCATCATAAAAACAAGGCATAGAAAATAAGGAAATTTGAATAGAAATTCTAGAACAAATGAACATAAAAAAACAAATAGTGGAAACAAACCCAATGAGTGTCACATAATCAGTATTTATAACCTCACACATAAGAAAATACCCATTATTAATTAAATAAACTATTGGAGGTGATAAAAAGGTTAAATTCCAATTAAAGCAATACCCTAAACGTTGGTATGCAGAACATTTAGAATATATAATCCAAGACAGTACAAGAAAAGGTACAAACCACCTACCTCGATGTCGTATTACCAATGTACTTGAATGCTAGCCATTGAATCATCCATGTTCAGTGTAGAGCTATAAAAAGGTTCAAAACTCTCAACCATGCATTACCCATGAGATATGATGAATCAAAATGTAATACACTTTGGGGTTTGAAAACTCACCGGTGGGAGTTTAGCATACTTGAGAGTGTCTCAATTAATAATCAGATGGATAATAAGGAGATTAATCTTCGTGTGTCATTCTTGAGCCTTCCTATATGAATAATGGAGAGAAGAATATGTATCTGCACATGAGGCATTACCCCACTCTGATATATAAAATAAAAAGAAAACTACGTTGTGTTTTCATTAAATTTACACACAGTGTAGAAGACTTAACTGAAGCCCTCCATATGCAGTCATCAAGGTCACCTCACATCCAAGTATGTGTTTGTTACATGAAAAGAACACCGTTTTATATGGAATGCTAGGCTCACAACTTGTACACCGAAATATATAGAGTGTACGTAGAAAATCAAATTTTCTTCTTTTTTCGTAAAAAACAACCTGAAAAATTGATCCACACCTCAAATAAAATTCCAAGTTATTACATTATCATTCATCACAAATAAATGTGTCGATAATGGATAGTTGATGACCAAAAATATATAAATACAATTGATGTGAAAGGTTCCATGATATACTAAAAAATGATAGTATTATGATATAATTTTATTTTAAGATAATTTTTCTCTCATTGAGGAATTTTTTTACAATCCATGATTATATGAAAATATAATTACATGATATATTTAAATAGAAATAATTTCAGTGTTTGGTTATCGTTCGATTAATTTAAAATTAATATCTTATTTTAATAAATAGGTACCCAAAAATGAAAATTTTATTTTATTAAATCACTAAAATTTATGGATATTGGAGTGCATATAACAAGTACTTACATTGGTCACTAAATGTTTTCAAAAAATAATTTTATGAATAAATTACTTATAAAATCAAAATAAACACTATTAAACCTTTATTAATATTTATAAATCAAATTTTAATTTAAAAAAATTATAGATTAACTAGGATATTACATTGGGTAGTGGTATACACAAAACCCTTATCATCTTTTGGTTACGGATTCAATCCCCATCACCTTTCTCTATTTTATTGGTTACCCCCTATATACAATGTTTTCTTTTTCTAAAACCATATCAAAATAATTTGATAAATAAAAATGATGGGAATACATTAAATGTAATCATTAAATATCCATTATCTAATTCTTTCAATACAACACCCAAAAATAAATTCATCATCCATTTTTTCCACATATGTCAATAATTGGCATATAGTTTATCATTTATAAGTGGGTATTTACTCTAGTAATTCCCACGATAGCAACATTTATGGTAATGAACTAAAAATTGATCCTTGTGATGTGATTTATTTCCATCCATAATACTCATCATTTTTCCTCAAAAAACATATCATTGTGAAATTCTTTATAATAGATAAATAATTTCCCCAATCCGTTGAGATGAATTCATAGGTGTCTCTTTCCACCATTATTACATGATTCAAATCTTGACTTTCTTTCATCATTATCTCCACCATATGATCTCTTTTAAAATCATTCCTTATCTAATTTTGTGTGTCCTAGAGTAGAATATGTTATATATTGCTAATCATATTTTTGGGAAACTTATTAGGCTTGATCAAAATATCATTAAATCCTATGAAATCCACATTTGATATCACGTTATCACAAACATTCCCTTAATGTCAAATATCAACATTATTCCATCAGTTTCCATCCACTGAATAAAACAAAAAAACATTGTGTGATAAATATTATCATATTTGGGAAAATTATATAATAGTTTTTAGTGTTTCTAAATATTGACACACTACTTTTAAACTAACTCAAATCTAATTTAAACTAAGTCATTCATTGTCATTATCTATTAATATCATTCATAATTTTATGTATGAAAATTTGAATTATTATATGATTATCCACCTCTGAGTGTCAAAAATGATATACAGTAAGGCTTATTTTCATGTATTGGGTTACACTTGAGTCATTCTAGATATGCAAGTTTTAGAGTTATTACCCCAAGGAACATCTATGCTAGAACCATGTACACTTTTAGTATCCATCCAAAGATGTGTTACAAGTAAAATAACATAATCAATATAAAACAAAAACATTTGTATTTCCTTCAATAATTATCATTAAATTTGAAGTTAGTGTTATTTCCTCTAATAAATGTTTTCCATAATATTGTTTGGATTATTTTTATTAAATAATTTTTTGATACCAACTATATAGACATAACTATAGTAACCCCCAGATACTGTGTATTATTTTATAACCGTGGCTTGATTACATGGAATAAAATTTTAATGGAACAGCTAGGTTTATAGATTTGGAAAACATAATAACATAAATTATACACTTATTATATTGTTAAATATAAAAATAATATATCATACTGAATAAAATTAATTTAACAACAACATGGAAATAATATATAATTATTTATTCTTTATATCTTGGGGAAATTAAACCAAACAATGGTGATATCATATTATTATTAGGGGTATGTATAAGAAAACATAGTATGTAATCAATAAGAATAATAATCATGGTAATATAAAGAACTTAGAACACATTCCATTTATATTAATATATATATGTAAAAATAAAATTGGAAATATATGTATCTTATGTGCATGGAATTTAATCAATTAATAGAGAATGATCAAAATCCATTGAAAATATCAATAAAATGGTCTAGTGGATATTTATTACATTATCTTTAGTGAATTAAATGATTAGTTATTAGCCTATATGTTTAAATGGTACATTAAACCATCAACATGATGATCATTCCGAAGATCGGTTGTAATATATTTTTTAACTACCTATTAGATTGAACAAATGATTTGTCTCATTAGACTACTAATAAATGGATGAAAAATTTATAACTAGACCCACATATATAGAAACTTTTCAAATTTTTACCTCATATATTGAATATTTTATTTCATTCATGAAAAATCTTCCTTATTAAATATCGGTATTTAGTAAAAGATATATATTTAACAATATTTACGCAGCTATTAAAACGAATTTCATGTACTCTCATTATATAAAAATTGTATATGGATTATAAAATAATTATAACCATATCATAATATTAAATATTTCTAAAATAAAAGTAATTTCTAAGGGAAGATGGAAATAAGGAAGTGGTTCTTTCAAAATAATGTTAACAATCATAATTGAAGGTGAGATTGTAAGGATATCTTTTACCACAAAGTAATTTCCAAGTCAAACCACCTTGACTGATGTAATTGAAATTGAAACATATATTTTCATGTAATATGAAGGAATCATGTTATTAAATGAAAAATGATAAGTATATATTCCAAATTAATGGGACTTGGTTCACAGTAATGAATTAGCCATAGTGGAATGTAAATGGAGACTAAATCCCTTACCGTGCATAATTTTTTTTGAATTCCATTTAACTACATCTAAAATAGTTTTAATTATGTTTTTAACATATATAATTATGATAATATTATTTCTAAAATTATATATTGTGTTCTTATAATATATTAAATTCTATTTATTATCAACATTTCATTATTTTCATCATTTCAGGTGTTCAATGTTTAGTTTTTCAAGTATGTTTTTCATTTTTATTTTTTCTATTCTTATGTAGATCATGATTAAATAAAATCAATGATTTAATAAATGAATTAAATGACGAATATATTTTCTATTTGATATATTTTATATAATATGGATATAAAAAATGAAATGTACCATAAATAGAGATAGTAGGACTTACATATTCAATAACACCTCTTCCATTTTCTTGTCATATTTAAAATGTAAGTGATATATATATATATGTATATTATCATTAATCTATAATATTTACGTTATATATAAATTATATTTATATTAAAACAATATTTAATTAATTAAATGTTACATGTGAATTAATCACAATGATTTGATGAGGTAGTTTTCCACACATCATAAATGAATTTTTTGTATTCCCACAAATTGGAAATCACAAATTTATGTGTTATAAAAAAACGTAAAGAATAATAAATACATTTATATATCAGATAAAAAATATAAATCCATCATTATTTAATCCTTTAATGGGGGTAATGGAAGTGTGAATGACATCAATTTATGAGGTAGTAGCCTACCGTACATATGAATGCTGATTTCATATCACCTTTCATGGAAGAATATTTAAGTGTTAGTTATTTATTTAATATAACAACACATCAGTATATTTTGTATTATTTTTTTATTATACAAAAAATAAATAAAAATAATTTATGTGCTGGATAAAATAATAAAAATATATAGAATGTTGAATAATGTTGATTCTTTATTGAGTAACTCTTTTGGTATTATACAAAAATTCCTCATATTTAGTTATTTAGAAATGTGGGATTGTTTTATTAAGGGGTTTTTAAAATATTTTTTCATGGTTTGGATGAGAGAAATTTCATGATATCTATTATCTATACTAAAATTGGCTTCCTCCTTGCCTACGTGTCACCATATCCATCATCCACGTCACCATATTCCAATTTCCTCTACTCTCAATTCCCCATCCCGCTACACAGTTTCGTCTCCCCCTACCGCGCTCCACCTCCATTCCATCGGGTTTCTCTTAGGTTTCCCTCTGGCCTCCGTCGATCCCCTCTGACGATCCTCTCTGCGGCTCCCCTCTCCCAGTCACCTTCCCGAACATCCACCACATCGACGCCTCCGTCTCCATGCAGATACCTTCGATGACCTCGGGTAGGGTTTCACCACTCCATCAAACCATTCATCTCCTCCCATGATTAGGTTTTCACCTCACAACGAAGGCCTCCATCTCCTGGCACATACATTCGATGACCTCGCATGCCTCCCCTTCCACCACCACTGACGCTCCCGCTAGCGATTTACAACAAATCAATGGATTTTGAAGCCTCTCCCGGCTCCACCTTCAAATTAAAGTGTTATTCATTTCAAATCCCTAATTGTCTCCTTCTCTTCCAACATTGTTTCTTCTACAATCCACATCCTCTATATGGACTCACGAATCTGTCGCGACCCCGATCGACTATCTCGACTTGTTGGATCTACATCGCCCTCTCAAATTAGTAGTGGAATTTATGAAGCATTATGAGATCTTCAGTTCATCTGTCTATTCTTGTATCTGTCATGACTGATTGTCGGAGTCTCCAGGTACGTTCATCTATTGGTGCATCTGTCTTCTTTTTTGCAGAACCCACTTAATCTTCCTATTCGACTAGGTTTCCAACTGAATCTGTCAACACCTGTATACAACCATCCATTCCTCATTGCATATGGTAAAACTGCTATCTCTTCGAATTATTTAATGATTGAGTAATGTACAGGTGC
Source organism: Viscum album (assembly GCA_963277665.1). Classification (NCBI taxonomy): domain Eukaryota; kingdom Viridiplantae; phylum Streptophyta; class Magnoliopsida; order Santalales; family Viscaceae; genus Viscum; species Viscum album. Next base: position 1,633,619,560 of record OY728132.1, on the reverse strand, counting down.
TACCATAAATATTTTAAAAATGCTATCTCTTCGATTAAATGTTAAAGAAACAGTCTGGGTCCATGATTAGGAAATTGTTTTTGCAAGTGTTATCATGAAACATATCTGTATTCTTATTTTATAGGATTTGATCATTTTTTTTCCTAGGAAAATTTATGTTATGTGGCTTTACAGAGTGACTTAATTCTTCCAAAATGTCAATGAAGAAAGTAATTCTTAGTACCACAATAAGGTATGACATTCAAATCGCTACAATATATTCTTTCATAAACTATATTACTAGCATATGAATATATGATTTTTTATTTTCAAAATGAATCATGCTAAATGCTTCATATTCAATCACAATATTCATCTTTTTAATAGATAAAAAACATATGTTCGTTAATTTTTTTTATTCTTTCTTCAAGCTTTAGAATTCATATTCAATTAGAAGATTCATGTTCTTAATAGATACAAAACATTTGGTGTCATTTTCTCTTAATTGTTTTTGCAAGTGACCCCTTTACGTGATCAAGGTTAGATACTAGGTCTAATTTTACTTCCATTCTTTTCAATTACTACACAACATCATTCTAAATTTTAGCTTATATGATATCAAAAAAAAATTATCAATATCATTGTATTAGTTTACTTCTTATGTGAAAAACATATAGAGAAAGGCTAAATTTTAAGTGCATTATCCCATAATTTGACTTATTAAATTGATCACACTTTCTTTGGGATTGAATTTGCATGATTTCAAATAATAGGAATATAAAATTTGTATATGATTCAATGAATGAAAATTGCATTGCCCAGGTTTCTAGAGAGGCTATGTCCATGCATGACTCATGGTTTTTACAGACATGGTTATACATTTATCAGTGTTAAAAAATCACACGGTGATTATGGGAGGCACATCCACATGGTAATAATTTCTTTTACTTATACTAATTTTTACTTATGATTCATTGTTTAAATCACTAAATCAAGTTCATGTATTTGGATTATGTATTTAATTCGAGCAGTGGATATCCATTTGTTACATATTTTAGTCAGTATTTGAATTTGAAATATCTATTTCTCTAAAAAAATTCTTTTCTTTTTTCAATGTAGTAAATGAAAAGCATACGAAGGACACTGGACACAGTGGGAAGACTGTTCATGTGTGAAAGAATAATTGAGGGAAGATGGTTCTTCCATCATGATGTTTTTTAATAGGCTATCACTGCTTTCTCGGTCCATGTTTTACATTCATTGATTAGTTGTTTTGATGGGAGATTCTCGGTATGATATCATAATATCAAACTGATTCATTATGTTAGGATTATATTGTTTGATTGTAATTAATTTTTACCAGGTTCAACTGCTTTTAATGATTATCATATAATACATTATGATTGGGATCAGCACTGGAGATCACCCATTCGAAACATATAGTGATTATGACAATAATATTGTAGGGAATTTTGTGGTTTTTGGAAATTCAATGCACTTATATGTATTTTCATATTCTGAATGTACATGCTATCTATATATATTCAAATTTATTTATATTGTCATAGAAGTTTTTATTTAGTTGATATTCATGAGTTACCATTACGATTGACCATAAAAATTTATTATTGTTTTCATTTTGTCCATTTGAATTAATTATAAAATAGACATCATTATTTTCACACTCTTTTCTACAGGAAACATTTTCGTTTATGAAATTGGATTATTCTATTTCTTACTAAGAATCAAGGACAACCTTTTTATATCTGATTTGTTCTAGGGAGTGAACACATCCAGAATGGTGATCTTAGTGTATACACTGGATTTCTTGGATTGTAGGTGATTTCAAATGATGTTATAAGCAGAATACCAGACTTCTTTGGGTCTTTTCAGTCTGATGATCTCGGCTTTGAATTTATCTGGTCTTACATGCAAAATTCCAGATCTCCTTTTATTTAAAAACTATTTGAAAGCCATGAAGACGAGTAGAATTGATTTGGAGATTTGTTAATTTTCATTTTTGATGTTGACAGACTCACCATAAAGATGATATTCAGGCTGGATTTGTTAATTTCGGCTTTTTTATTGTTTTTAGGTTCCAATGGCAGTCTAGGACTACTTTTCCTCTTTCACTGACTCTTTCATGGATCTTTTTGGCATTGTATGGACAACTATGAAGACTTATATATGTTGTTTGTTGTTGTGGAACATTATGCTTTATAGTACTTGTATTTTCATCGTTCTTCATTGACTTTATGGACTGATTCTGCTCTATATATTGCTTTTGATATGCCTCTGATTTAAAGTAGGAGTGTTTGATCAGATGATCATGGGGTGCCTTCTGTTTATTTTCTCAATGATTGGAGGGATATTAGGAATAAATAAGAATTAATACAGTTGTACACATGAATTCCACTAAAAGGTATACTAACTGGTTCATTATTTAATATACATAATGTATTTGGGTTTCACACATGGTGGTATTGGTATTTTTATATTCTAATGGATTCGATGATAAATGAGTGTCTTTTGATCATTTAAACAACCTTATTGGTATCAGACCTATCTATTCTGCTTGGTTCACAAGATCATGTTCTAAAATTCAGCGAAAAAACTCTTACTCGTTTTCAGGTATGAACATACTTGTTCCCTTCCTAAATGTAAATCTATTTTCATGTATTATAATCCATAATCTCTTCATTAAAAATTTCAATTCCTATTACACATTACTGTTTTCAATTATTCAATATCTTCATTATTATTTTTCATAATATCTATAATCTACATTTATTTTCTATTTTATTCACTTGATTTTTTTCATCTATTCATTATGTGTTCACTGTAAACACCCTAATTAAATAAGTGTTACACTTCCACTCAATTTGAAACAATTCCAATGTTCTTTTTCTGGTCACCTAGGTTTGTTTAATGAATGGGAATTACAAGGGAGATTTGGTTCTGGTATTTTTGTTACTTTTCCTTTACACTTGCCTTGGATTACTTTAATTGTTTTGATTATTTTTCATTCTATGTCGTGGCTATTAATGATTCATGAAATACAGATACCATAAGATTGATTCTTAGAATAAACCTCCTATACTTCATTGACACATTGGTAATACATCATGGATGCTTTTTTTCAGTGGCACTGATCATTTTATAGTTTATAGTGTTTGAGAAGGTATTACATAGAAAAATTTTCTTGAAATGAAATATGAGATACAAATGTGTTCATTATGAACAAGGTATTATATAGAGCACTTTTCTCCATTCTCAATCAAGATCAAAATCATGAAGGTTTATTATTTATCATCATCCCATGTTTTTGCAATTTTTGTTTGTCTATTAAAGATTTGTAAGTGATTTTAGTACCCCTAATAGAATTAGAAGTTTGTGGGTTTTTTAATTCTATCTTGATATTGAGATATTTGTTTTAAAAATAAGTATTTAATGCATGCATCTTTTAATTTCATTTAATTATACAATATGTAGCTTATGTTTTCCATGGAAATCAATTTCAGGGCAGGGGAATCATTGATTGAAAGGTTGGGCAGGGAGGGAGGGGAGGGGACGAAGAAGCTGGTGGAAAAGGATGGGCAGGGAGGGAGGGGAGGGGAGGGCCAGGGGCTGGGCAGGTTGGATGATAATGGAGGAGAGGGGATGGGAAGGATCAGGCAGGATGGAGGGAATGAAAGGGGAGAGCAGGATAATGGCAGGATGAAGGACATTAAAGGGAAAATAGGTCATACTATCTATTTTGATTTCAATAGTATGAATAATTCATTTATGATTTGACATAGATGCCTTCTCACAACACTCATGATGGGGTAAACAAACAAACCACCACGGAAGAAAAATGGTATTCTTTCTATTATAATATGTTTTCATGCAAGAAATGATGGTTCTGTAAAAGGAACCGAGTCCTATAGTTGTTCCAAGGAACTCTGGATATCTGTATACTAGATACCAAAATCAGTTTTCGGATCTGTAACATCTATAAACAGTAGAAACTATTGAATATGACACTTTAAATGCTCAATTTCATAACTTCTATTCCATATTATGTAATTCGGTTACCGATTATGTAATTCTGTTACTTATAGGTCTTCATTATGAACTTGATGATGGTCCTGGTGGAGGAAGATAAGCATACTGTTGTTCAAAGGCACCCTGTTTTTCTGTACAGTTGATACACATTCCAATTTTGGGCTCTACAACATCTAATTACAATAGAAACTTCTCAATATGAAAACTTCTATACTCATTATCTAAACTTTTTTTTCCAGATTTCAACATTTCAGTAACATTTATTTCTTCAATTTTTAATTGATATATAATGCTGATCATTATGTTTTTCCATTTCTGTAACATCTATTTCTGAATTTATGTTCCAGTTATTCAGTATTTCTGTTCCAGTTATTCTTCATTTCTATAACTTATATTTCATCAATATTTCAGCATTTCTGTAACATTTATTTCATCATTTATCTAATATTTATTTCCTCCATTTATGTAAAATTTATTTCTTGAATATGAAATTGTTGCATATTTTATATTTCAGCATTTCTGTAACTTTTATTCCAGCTTTGGCCTCTAACAAATGTGTTGTATTCTAGGATTACATAATCGCTGCTGATCTATGGTTATAGAGGAGATTCTATGTTTTTTTTGTGGTATTTTACTTTTATATATGTAAATTTTTATATTTTATTGAAAATATTGTTATGTGACGTCATTTTGTTTCAACTCTTAACGTATAGGAAATCAGGAGCGGTCTAAAAATTGCAGTTATTGGGATCCACAGTAACATCGACAAAGATATTCTGGTACCCTATTACATCATGTATTACAGCTTGTTGTTGCATCAACTTTCTTCTTTTTCAATCCATTTCATATAAAAATTATGTTACATGTTATTATTTTTCTCTGCTTTTCATAATGATCAATCAGTGAAAATGTTTATTTAAAATATTATAGGTTTGATACACAAACAGTGGTAATGGTTTTTGGGATGATGTAACTCCAGAACAACTATCACATTTCCTGTGACGGTAGATATTTCTATCCTCTACATATTTGTAGAATGTGGTTTGTTGATGTGTCCTTCCGGTGACTTATAATTTTTTTTCTAGCAAAAATTTGAGTTTTTATAATCACATGTTATTTGTTACATTCAGATTTATATCTCAATAAATGACTACATATTGTTCCTTCTTTTCCATAATATGTACCACATATTTTTTGTTTTAAACTTCTCCAATTATAATATGATTTATTATGTTTCAAAATTGGGGCAGGGGTAGGGGAAGGGGTAGGGGCAGGGGTTGGGGCAGGGGCAGGAGCAGGGGCAGGGGTAGGGGTAGGGGTAGGGGGGAGTTGGGCAGGTGGAGGGGGGGAGCTGGGCAGGGGATGGGGGGGAGCTGGGCAGGGGGAGGGGGGAGCTGGGCAGGGGTAGTGGGAGGGGGGGCTCACCAGGGGAAGGGGATGGGGAGGTGGGGGAGCTGGGCAGAGGGAGGGGTGAGCTTTTCAGGGCCAGGGGGAGGGGAGGGGAGGGGGGAGCTGTGCAGGGGCAGGGGGAGGGGTAGCTGGACAGTGGAAGGAGGAGGGGGGAGCTGGGTAGGGGGAGGGGGCTGGGTAGGGGCCAGTGGAGGGAGGGAGCTAGGTAGTGGGAGGGGGTTGGGTAGGGGGACGAGGAGGGGGCTGGGCAGGGGGACAGGGAGGGGGCTGGGCATGGGAAGTGGGGATGAGAAGGGGGAGGGGGGCTGGGCAGAGGGGAGGGGGAAGGGGAGGGGTTATATTTTATTCTTTTTCATTTAGTCATATATGTTTCCTACTGTTAAAATGATTTCTTAGAAGTTTCTCTTTCTGTTTAAATTTTACCTACCACTATCTTGTCTTTCAAACATATATTTCTGTTTGGCCGGGGTTTGCAGCTCGGTTATAGAGGTACTTCCCAGTTTTGGTTGTGGATGATTATTGAGGTATACCAAATATTTACTCCTGCTCTTTCATCTGTCTTCACTGTTTAAAGATTTATGAATAACCATACTAGGAATTAATTGTAACTGATTTGGATATCTCTTCATGTGGTTGGTTTTTTTTAAATTTAGTCATCTTTCCACTGCTTTTCTAAGGGCACGTTTTAGTGGGGGTGGCCAGGGGGAGGGGATGGTGAAGGGGAAAGGGGGAAGGTTGGAGCTGGGCAGGGGGAGGGTGGGGGGAGCTGGGCATGGGCTGGGGCAGGGGCAGGGGATGGGGCTGGGGCAGGGGAAGGGGTAGGGGTAGGGGGAGGGGGGAGTTGGGCAGGTGGAGGGGGGAGCTGGACAGGGGCTGGGGGAGCTGGGCAGAGGGAGGGGGGGAGATGGGCAGGGGCAGTGGGAGGGGGGGAGCTTAGCAGGGGCAGGGGGAGCTGGGCAGCGGGAGGGGGCGAGCTCTGCAGAGCCAGGGGGAGGGAGGGGGTAGCTGGACAGAGGCAGGAGGAGGGGGGAGCTGGGCAGGGGGAGGGGGCTGGGCATGGGCCAGTGGAAGGAGGGAGCTGGGTAGTGGGAGGGGGCTGGGCAGGGGGACGGGGAGGGGGCTGGGCATGGGAAGGAGGGCTGGGCAGGGGAGGGGGATGGGAAGAGGGGAGGGGCCGGGAAGGGGCAAGGGGGGGATGGAGCTGGGCAGGGGGAGGGGGGGAGCTGGTCATGGGGCTGGGCAAGGGGAGGTGGCTGGCAGGGGAGGGGTGCTGGGCAGAGGGGAAGGGGAGGGGCAGGGCTATGAGAGGTTTTCATATTTATAATAGTAATTTTTTAGATCAATTTCTTTCAATAGATTTGTAAATTTCACACCTTCTGAACTTCACCTCCCCCATTCGAGCATCTTCTATTTTTGTTGTCTTTAGTATTAACTCCATTTTCTTCCATCATGAGTAACCCACTAACATCATTATGGTGTTAAATTTTTTAATACATTTCATAATTTTATTTCCATTTTCAGGTGGCTATCTTCAAATCATGGTTTGGATAAAGTCCATGATTTCCAAACAGGATGACAACACCTCTACAGTTGAACTGCTCTTCAAAACAATGGCTGGGAAATCCATGTTTTCATTCGGCTCATTTTTTATTATTTTCATTTTGCTGGACTTATTTCCATTAGTATTTGTTCTCTAGGTTTTCTAAACTTACCATATTTATTTCAGTCATTTTCACATTTTTCAGTTTTATTTTTCCAATCACTGTCTTATGTTGGATTTGACTTTCACTCTTTAGTCAGTATTATTGTTTCTTCTCAACTTTTATAAATAAAAATTCTTGTTAAAATTAAAACCATTAATCCAGCCCTTCTCTTTTTAGTCAACATTATTGTTTCTTCTCAAAACTTATAATTATTAATTCTTATTAAAATAACAATCATTAATCGAATAAGCTGTGCTATTTAATTGGAGAGTACTACTTAGTAAATAATTGTGAGGATTGAGTTCTTTTTTATAGTAGAGAAGGAGTGGAATTATTAAAAATATAAAAATGTAAACATTTTGGGGAGGTATCACTTACATATTGAGCATAAAAATAAAGACATAATTTGGTAAAATGATGTATATGGTCAAAATAAGTCTATCCATTAGGTTTTATAATATTTTATAAGTCATATTCCCCCTAAAGAATATGGTTTATCCCCCAGTTAAACTAGTTTTTATCTTAATCAGTATAATTATTTTTTATTTAATTCACTAATACTTTTTTTTCAAAATATAAGTTGTTATAATTATAAATTATAAAACAGATTTATTCAAAATGAATAATACATTGAAAATAATTTAAATCATTGATGTGGTAAAAATTAATTTAAATTTAATCTTGTTGATTGGAAGACAAAGAGGGGTTATAAAGTGAAAATGTTTTAAATATTATATTATTTTTATATTCAGTTTTCTTTAGAAATTGATCAAAATTTCCAATATTGGATTAATATATATATTATTGATCTAACATAAATTTAAAACAAATTAAAAATGTTACTATATATTATAAATAATTTAGATAAGATACCAGTTTTAGATATATATCAGTGTTTTTAATATTTCATCTAAAAATGAAATTTCATAGAAAAAAGCATCCCTTAAATAATTTTGAAATTAATATTTTAAAAAATAAGATATTTTATTCATATAAAAATTTTAACATATTTATAATTTAGTTTATAAATTTTACAACATTACAAGGGAGTAAAACAACATTTAAAAAAGTATACCTTCTAATAAATAAAATTGTATTACATCTTATGTTTTTCCTATAAAACCTATTGAATGAATGTTAAAAAATTATTTATTGGTTATAAAATATTTACATATCAATAATATTATTATATAATGGCAATTGTTTTAATTTATTATTGAAAATTTCAATTGGGGGAAAAGATAAATTTTTTTTATTAAAAACATTTCATTTTATTCAATTCGTATTTATATTCAAATATAATAATAATTTTAATCTTATATTACAATAATATCTTTAATCATATTAATAATAATCAATTTAACTCATAAAATAAAAATTTCATAAAACTAACTTTATTCAGTAAACATTGTATATCCAACAATGCAAGACATATAAGAATGCCATTGTTTCCAAGAATGCATGGTAACGTAGTGGTGTGTTCATTTAAGGATATATCATTAACTGAATTTATTTGCAATATAAAACATTTTGTAATGTATCATGATGTTATATTGTTATTTTTATTTGTGTTCTATGTCATACATACTATTGAATGAAAGTCTATATTTTAGTATTTTAAGTTTCATAAATGTACTCAATCAATTAAATAGTGTACTGAAAAACATATCATATTTTACATCTATAAAAAATTATATATTTAGATTGTAAAAGAAATTAAAATAATTTTTTTTAATTTTTTAATTTAGTAGAAAATTATTACTCATTAGGGGATGAAAAGCGAAAGATATATTATATTTTGGTCACATAATAATTAGTTTTGGAAAAAAATTATAGTTACATAAAATTGTATAAAATATTCTTTCCTCTCCATTTACAATGTAAATAATCCAGATGAAGAATTACACACCTATGTCATGGTATGAGGAATAAAATACTCTTTTTTAAGTGAGTATGATTTATTTTAATGCATTAAATTTCTTATTCTCATTTTATATAAATAATAAAATACTAAAATATATTTTTTGAGAATTATATAATTAAATGAGTTAAATAAATATTTTCAAATAATGGATTTTCTTTGAAATAGAATATGATCAATTAGTATAGAGAAAACATTTTCTTGGTCATAGTCAATTATTTAAATAAAAAGTTGACATTTTGTTTTATGATTTAGTGTAAGTAAATATTCATGTCATGATTTTTTATCCTTCTATTGACTATATGAATACATGACTTCTTTATGTTAACTATTTTATAAAAAACTATATTTTATTTCATATTGAAATCCTATAAATTTATCTATTGAAAAAAAATAAATTATGTGATATTACAAAGAGGGTAAGTCCAAATTTAATAGATGACCAAGTTGAACATATAATATATTAAATATATGTTATTTAAATGTAAGAAAAAAATAATAATTTTTATTTACATTTACATATCAAGGACCATTCTCCAACTTTATTACACCTTCATTACTTTTACTAACTATATAACCATCGTTCTACTCCATCTTCTATTCATTGTAAAATAGAATAACAACAACATGTGACATGGGATAATAATAAGTAATAATGATGGATTATACTATTGATAATAATAGTTCATGAACCTTTTAATAATATTTGATATTCATATGACACTATTTCCAACAAATTATCTCTTAAAAATAATTGTTTCATTTTTAAGGTGTTTCCCACTGACCTAAACTGGATTAATATTTTCATCCTTTAGAAATCATGTTTTTTACAAAAAATTCACGCCCAATATTACATTCTATCATTATAAAATATTTTTCTATCAATTGGTATTATTGAGGTGGTTTAAATTTTTTCATCATATCCGGGACCTCTGCACAAAAATGCCCATAACTCTTAGACCGATCATCCGATTGACACACCGTTTGTCGTGTTAGAACCCTTATGACATGGAAGATCATTGGGTTACTTCATCGTGGGAAATCATGCTGGTTGATGTATGCCCAATTTCTTGTAGAGCGGATCCTCCCAGAATCAAGTGTACTATGTACAGAATCTTGTTGTTGGATGAGACATGAAGAATGAATAATGATCCTGTGTGGATAAGCATGTAGAGATCATGTTTCGATTAGCCCTAGAGATCAGATGTGGTTCAGCAACAAGTAATCTTGTGTGTATCGACACCTAGCGATCCTGGGTGGATTATCGCTTAGTGATCTTGTGTGGGTCTGCACCGATCCTATGCAGGTCAGATCCTATGTGGATCCGTGCTCAATGAACCATTGTGGGTAGCACATACTGATCGTTTGTGTGTCAGATACTGTGTCGGTATGTGGGTGTTAGTACCTATCGATCCTATGTGGGTAAGATCTTGTGTGGTTTAGTACGTCTTAGTACCTATCGATCATGTGTGGGTTAGATCCTGTGTGGTTCATTGGGGGTTACCTAGAGATCCTGACATGGTTGGATGATGTGTGGGTCAGCGGGGGATAGTACCAACAGATCTATTGTGGCTGAGTAGTAGTGCCTATTAACAGAATTATATGATCTAGTTTTATGACTAATCATCTATAATGGTATACTTAATCTATACCTATTTTGATCTGAGTCTTTTTCTTGTGATTTGAGATTGAAAGAACATTTTTTTTTAATTGTTGAATTCTGAGTGACCTTTGGGTATCTCAGGGTCCCTACTGGGTATTGATATACCCAACCCTATAAGGGCTTCACCCACACCTTATTGTGTATTGTTCAGATGACGAGCATCATTGACTGATAGATGGGGTGCTAGGGTCTGAAGGTGGACGGTAGTGACTTTTGACATGGAGAGCTGCAGGTACGGGTTTTACCAACCCTTTAGGAAGTATCCTTAGTGGAAGATCCCATGAGCTATTTTTCAATTTTTGATTGAAGCTGTATAATTTTTGTTAGGATTCTATTACATCCCCTTTACATTCAGTAAACACTTTTACTATTGTATTTTTACATCGTGGTTGTGTTTTGTGGTGTTCTTGGACTGTGTGTTTGTGAAGGTTTAAAGGGAATTTCATCTGATTATTGAGATACACCATTCCAGTGTTATTCGCCAACCCATAGCCGATAGAATGTGGGCATGGGGTAGTCACGACACATGCCCTAGGGGACGGGTCATGATTGTAAGAACATGATTTAGAATGTTAATATGTTATAGATTTTATAAAATAGTAATATCCCACTAGTGATTCATTTTTTTAGAGTAAAAAAATAAAGTGAATAATAATGTTGAAACATATAAAAATATTTATAATTGATAATAGAACTCAAATTTTATCTCAAATAAATTATAAAAATAAGATATGTAAATTTCAATATCAATGGGAAAATATAAAATATATATTATAAAAATGGGTATTAAAAATATCTATAATTTATTCAGAATTTTAGGTGGTATAAAATAAGTTATTACTGAAATAAAAAAGTTACATATTTATAATTAATCTAATTATATTTTAATGTAAATCATGGTTCACACTCTTCATGTTATGACTTTAAATTATTAGTGTTTATTGATATAATTTTATTATTACTTAAAATTATATTTATGATGTTATAATATCATAAAAAAATATTAGAATATTTTAAATTACATTATGAAAATAGATTTATTTTATGAATAATAATTATAACAACAAGATGGAAACATAAGTATGTAAGGAATACAATTCTATTAAGGATATGAATAGAAATAATTTTTCAACTTCCCTTATAATTGGGTAAATATAAATTGATACATTATGTTTTTGTAGGATACATCAAAATAAAAAAAAATTATTGAAACTTTATATTTTATTATCTATTCCAAATATACAATACTATCAAATTGGAATAAATAATGATAAATGAGAAATAAATTAACACATGTCATTACAAAAAAATGTTTTTAAAAAAACTTATTTTTACAGTATGATTAAGTTTAAATTTAAAAGAAGATGATGGTTTGAATAAGTGTATGATCAATAGGAATAAAATTTTTTTAATAATATAATCTCACATGGTTAAAGAGTATAAATGATTTTAGTGGGATAAAATATAGTTATATAATGAAATGGCCAACACATAAACTAAAATATAATGAGAAAATGAAAAGAAAAATAGTTTCTATGAACATTTATGGGAAGATGTTATGAGAAATTACGATGGAAATACATTAGATGATGGAATTAAATTATTATTTAGTGGAAAAATATAATAATATTATCATATCACACCAGTAGTGTTATAATATTAAACATGACATATTGTATGAAAATTCCTATAAATTTAATTTTTGTAAAAAATATATTTAAAATAATTTTTCCCATATCACAAAAGTAGAATAGATTTTTTTGAAAAATATTCATAAATATGGTGCGAATGTATATACTCTTAGTAATTATAGTTCATTAAATGTAAATTAAATTTGATGAGACCAACATAATGAGATGAACATTATTCTAATTGAAAATTCATTCAATTATCGTTAAATAAATAATATGTTAAGTGTATCTTAACTTTTAAATATTTGTAATGGTGATATTTCATAGAATAATTTTCTTGTTATGGTATATAATATTTTATAAAATCATTTGCTAATAGTTGAAAAAATTAAATAAATGTCAGAAAAAATGATTTAAAAAAAATCTGGATACATGGGTATGATGTAATTGAAGGACATATGGAATAAATCATATAATTTTATCATACTTACTATTATAATATAAATTACAAATATGTTTTTGTGAGAAAAAATTTTAATTAGAATATGAATTTTCAAAACTATCATAACGTCTTCCAAAAAACTAATATTATGAGTAAAATTAAAAAAATTGTATTTCAAAACATAATGGGAATATAGAAAAATAAAATTTAATGAATGTGTCCCAATTAAAATATAATAAAAATTTCGGAATTATTCCTGATTCATTTTTTAGAAAATAATTTTCATTATTTTCTCCTTTATCACAAGAGTAATTCATTGGGTCTTGGAAAGTTTAAATCTTATTGAGTAGATATTAAAAAAATGGAATTTTATCATTATATATTGATGTAATAGTTTGTTTGATTACCAAATTTGACACCTTAAGTAATATATTTTTAATAATTGAATAAATAATGAATATATGACCCTATAAATTCCACCAAAAAATTGATTAGTACGGTAATAGAACAACTAATTGTTTTTCATGGGGATAGTAATGATATTAAAGTACTATGAAGTAAAAAAAACTACATGAAATACACTATAGTGGATTCCAACATTAGTAATACCAATTTAATTAAATCTTATTATTTAAACATTCCTTATGGGATATTTTATATCAATTTAAAAAATTATTTTTCGTGATACTCTATAATATCCCATTATTTAGCATGATTATAAAAAAATTCCTCGGAAATATTGAAATGCGTTTATGTAATTATTATAATTTTTTTAATAAAATGAAAGATGTTTTATAGATGTAATTTTTTTTTAATAATTTCATTAATAACCTTCAAGGTTTTATGAAAAACAAATAAACTATATATGTAACCAATTTTTTATTATTATCACATTGATTAAAATAATTGAGATTAATAATTAGAAATTTATATAATAAATTATTATAATATATTAACCCTAATTCAATGTTATTTTTGAAAATTCATTAGATTATGATGTATTGGGGGAATTAAGAATAAAATAATTATGAATTGAAAAAAAATCAGATCTAAAAACATCTATTAGATAATATAGAAATGGTTTTTAAACAATTGTATCCTTAATTACAATAAATAATGACTTCTTATTCTAACATGTGCGATGATAATTTATTAAGAACACTGTATAATATAAAATTTTGATTATTTCAATGGATGGTGACTAAAATAATATAGAAATGAAGGAAATATAAGAATGTGTGTCACATATCAATGATAAAATATGATATGGAAGATGTTGTTATTTGAGAATAAATTAAATATTAATATAGAAGAGGCATAGAAAAAATCCTCTCTTAATTTTAATGGATAATATATATTTAATATTACTTAATTTAAATTGTCTTTTGATCCAATTATTAGTCTTGAATCCATTAAAATATATCATTTAACAAGAGATCAAAATAACAATTTTTATTCAAAATCAATATATTGTCTTAATAATTGAATACATATCCTTATTTGGATATGTACATTAAATAATTACTGGGTTTTTTCCATTATTGTTATTGAACACAACTGTATATGATGAATTAATAATCTGATGTTTTAAACAACCATCCAAATATTGTAATTTTAAATTAGATAGTGAATGTAATGGAATTAATTTCAAGGCATTTAGAATTTATCACAAATTATATGTCAATGAAAATACTAGAAACATACTCATTGTGAAATATTATGTTATTGAACTTATTTTTTGATAGATAAAAATTTAAATTTGGTGAAAACATTTAGCCCAAAATTAATAAAATAATTAAAATATATTTAATAAATTAGTGGAAATTTTAGAGGGTTTTTCATGTTTCTAATGAAAAATGATATATCATTATGTTAAAAATAGTATTATCATGATTTTATAAAATTATTTTGAATGGATGGAAAAATATAATTATAGGATTACGTATCTGTTGGATTATTTTTTTTATTAATGGTGATTAAAAGGAAGTGGATAAAATTCAGTTTTAGACATAGAATAATGGTTTACATTACATGAAAAATTAATATTGTGTATTGTGTATGTCATTTTACTTTATATACAATTCTAATGTATTCTAATGAAGTCACATATTCTGGATGTGGACTGAAAGTTTTATTATGGGAATGATACTGCTGAGTATGGATCAAAGTATGAAAAATAAAAAACAATTAATCTTGTACTATTCAAATTGTTCCATTTCAAGGATTCATTAGAGATCAACATTAAACATCAGGAAATTAATTATTTAATTTTGGAATATATACCTCTTGGAAATTTTTAATAAAAATTAAAAACTAAATGGTCAAAAAATAATCAAATATCTATAAACATAAAAATGTATTTGGATTAATTCATATCTTTGATAAATGAGAGCCATATGAAATTAAGCAATTGGGGGTATATGTTGTTTTCAAAATAGAATCATATTGAAAAATAATATTGTAATATGGTAAAAATATAATGATATAAACACTACATCATCAATTTTATGTTTTAAAATTATGTTGTCAACTTGGAATATTTTTAATCAAAGGAGTATGTTTTATATAAATTTAGAAATCCTCAAATGGAGGATGCATTGATGAAATTTAATGAGTTTTTGGATTTCATTATCTCCCAAAATCAATATATTGAAATTTTAATATTTTTCCTTTCATTCAAATTCAATGTTTATTATTTGGAATATAATTAGAGTGTCCCTTGTAATTATTGTGTAAGCATAGTTTATTAAATTATATTATATATGGAATGAGATTCATGGGGAGCATATATAAGGTGAATACATTATGATATATTATATTATTATAATTTATTTTCAATATTAATAATATTTTGCCTAAAAATACAAATAATAAGATTTTTAATATGTATAGTTGATTTTAATATGCGCTAATAGATATATAGAATACATCTATGAGGTGGTATACGAAAATATATGGATCACCTAAAATTTTATTCCAATGTTAGTACTAGTTTGAATCAAATATTTAGGTTGTATTGAATATCCATTTTTATTCACATTGGAATGTGGGGATATTTAGCTTCCTCAGAAAATAAGATGAAAATATTGTCATATTTTATGCACCATTTTGTGTAGTTTTCTCACAAACATTAATAAATCTAGTAACGTGGTGTTTAGGATAACCTCACTTTATAAAAATCTTGAGATGATAACTTTTATTTTTCTAATTATAGATATTTCAATATGTTATCATATTTTTTTTATGCCAAATGTTTTCATGAATTTATTTAGGAAGAATTATTTTCATATATTTTTCATTGGTTGATGAAATTTATAAAAATATCAAACAAAACTACGGTGTATTATAAAGTATATCAAATACTTTATATGATAAAAAAGTATTGGGATTAATGTTACAAAACATTTATGGATATTGGATATGGTTTATAGATTTTAATTCCATCACTCATTAGTAGATAAGAGGAGAAAAAATTTCCATGTAACTTATTACCTTTTCATTTTTCAAGGAAAAATATTTTTGTTTGTTAACATGGTGTTATTTATTTTTTTGGATTATGATTTTAATTTTACTACTCTCCATGGGATGAAATTATGTCATGGATTACACAACTATATCATGTTATAATGTAAAAAATTTATTTTAAAGTGGCTATATTTTTTTTGAATAAGATTAATTTTATACCCTCACCTGTGAGTATACATAGTATAACCATATGGTGGAATGGGATATTAAATCATGGAATAGTGGAAAAATGAATATGCCTTAATGATCGTGGAGTATGAGAAAAAGTATTACCATGGAAAAGTGTAAACCAAGTCATGGTTTTAGATATGTAAATAAATATAATAATAAAAATATCTTAAATATATATATATATATTGACATTATGGTTTTCGAGATATCATTGAATATATTCAACAACATTATAGTTGTTTTCAATATTTAATTCTATAATATGAAATATAATTTTTAATTTATCATTGATAAAAATGGGTGACTTGATATATTATCAAAAAATATGTTTTAGAGTTTATTCTATGCAGAATATATGCTTATTTGAGATAATAAAAATGTATAGACATCATCTAAATGTATTTTACATTTAAATATTTTCATGAATTCAAAAAATATTCATGCAACATCAACTATTCACTATTGAAATGAAATTAATAGATTTTTATAGTATATAAAATCTAAATACAATGTAATAACACTAAATAAAAAGTTATGGAAAACCATTTAAAAATTCATTGGGTTTATGTACAAAAATTTCATTATCAGTATCTCCTAGAATTAATATTTTCATTTATTTTTTATCATTTTCATTTATCCTCATGGGAATGATATTCCCATTGTGAAATAAGGTTCTTTTTATAGACATGGTTTCACCACATAATCAGTGCATGAAATTTTCAAATTAAAGAACATCGTACTCATACACCATCAATAAAATTTTCTATTAGTAATTGGTTTCATAGAGACTCTCAATCAACCAAATGAAGGAATAATTACAAACTACTTGATATAATCAACCATTTGGAATAAAAAAAATTACATAATGTCTCATTAAGTGTTGATTTCAATAATAAAGTGTTCTTAAAATTCCCTCTATATATTATTTTTAGGCATCCAAAATATCTTCCTCATGATCTTCCTGAGAAAATAATAAAATCAATAATTTGTTTTTAAGGGAATTATTGATATAATTTTAAATTTCCTCAATTATTAAATATTTAGGACCGTATAGTAGTCAATGAGGGGGTATTGAATAAAATTAAACCACTGGTAGGACAATATTCATGTGTGTTTCATACATGAACACCACATAGATTCTTCTAAACCATTTATTCTCTAACCAAGATAGTATGTCAATTTTCTAGGTTGGCACATTCCAATGATCTATATTTTAAGCCAATGGATTTCATGGGAATTTATATAATCACATTAGTTTATTTTATGGATAATTCGTGAAATGTTTGATCTAAATTTAAATGACCAACAACAATTTTTACCTAATAAATATGTAAAAATATCGATGTTCATAATTTTCAAAAAATAAATGTTTAAATAATATTGAACAGAAAATAAAGAGAATATTAATTTTTATAGCAAATTAAAAATATAAAAAATAATTATTTAAAATTATATGAAATAGAAAAAACATGGAGTAATGAATTATAATATGATCACTTCAGAATGGGAATTGTATGAAAACACTATTCCATTCATGTTAACAATAATATTTAAATCTTACCCAATATTTAATTTGATAGACTAAATCAGATAATCTATCATCTTAAAATAGAAAATAATTCCCATTAATAGAAGATAATTTCATTCACTATAAATTCTTAAATAGAATATCAGATGAAGTTACCTCTATCCATAGGTAGTTCATTGATGAGCATAATTGGTAATAAATTCATATAATTGGGTTATCTTTAAATATAGCATTCGAACGAGATATTTTCCAATCCCTATAATATCACCGATCAAACATTATTGAAGTAATTATATAATAATAAAAAATATACTAATTAACTATGAATTACCACCCTATATTTTGTCTGTGTAAAACATAGTAAAAAATCAATTCTATAGATAAATAAAAAAATGTGAAATAAAATAGTAAATATAATTATTTTACATCAACATCTTTTCATGTAATAGTTGATCTAATTTGTAAATATCATTGTTTGAAAACTCAATAGTATGAATATAATTTTTTTAGTTCCCATTATAATATAGTATGAAGCATACTATATCCATTGGTAACAAGATGATCCTTCAAAATGATCCAATGTTACTTTTGTTTTTATATATTTTAAAAAGTTCAATAAATCACAAGAAATAAATATAATATCTTAGAATCAAAATATATGATTTCTAGAAGAAATTAATTTAAAAAATGATAATGTATTAATTATTACACACTATAATGTGATTTTTTATTTTAAAATAAATGGATAAAAAGGAGTCAATTTAATTAATAATATTCCGTTGTTGGTTAATCATAGGAAAAATAAAATATTGTATACTGGACTAAAATGTGTCATGTAAAATACGTAAAAAGATATGATGGATATTCACATATTATATTTATATAGATGAATTTTATTCTTTAATATCATTAATATAATCAATAAAAATACCTTCTCCTCTATGTATTTCTCTCAAGTTTATCTCTTTAATCTCAAATAACTTCTATAAAAACATAACTCATCAAAACAATAAAAATAAAAACATTATATTCTCAAATTTATCCCCTTTTTTAGTTTCATAATGAAATAATAATTGTTAATATGAAATGGATGAAAAAAACTATTAGATAAAATTTATTATAAAAAATTCAAAATAAAATATAAATTTCTTTATAATTTCTATTTTATGGATCACTTTACTAATAAATACAATGAATAAATTCTTGAAAAATTATTTATCGATTTTTATTTTGAATTCTACCTCTTAGATAAAATTATCCAATTAGGAATATGATGTTATAATGGTGTAAATATAATATATACTTTTAATTTATGATATTATTATTTTGTATAAAATCTATTATTTATAAGAAAAATTGTTCCCTAATTATTTTCTAAAATAAGTATAAAAAAACAATGAATGAAAAAAAAATAATAAGACATCTTCAAATAAATATTTAATTAAAATACAATTTATTGAAAAATATGTATATAATAATATAATAAAATATAAATGTAAATTCATAAGATTATTAATTTTAATGAATGTATTAATAAAGAATAAATATTGGAAATTTAAAAAATAAAATTTTTCAATAAGCATCTCAGGATTTCTTAATAACCTTATTTAGCCTTAAAAATCCTTATTTAATTGTTAAAATTATTAATTTGGAGTATAATGTTTTTTAAGAAAATATTTACCATTAATATTATTCTATATAGTACACATTAAAATCATCTCTACACTATGATACTATTCCCACAATTAATCATTATTGTTGAAAAATGATACCATTATACCAATTTAATCATCGGATATCATCTTATTTATTATGGTAATCCCAATAAAAACCTTATATACTTGAGATAAATTATTGTGAATCATATAATAATATATTTAATTATTATGGTATCATAATAAATAATGAAAAAACCAAATTTTCGCTTTCCATTATATGTTTGATTGTCCATTCAATTGTTCTAATCATAATTTTATATTCTATAAAATATTTCATCGATAATGACAATGAAAGATATAATATAGGAATAAAATTATAATTTTTTAAAAATAGAGTCAATTGTTGTGAACTAAAATATTTTATCCCAATGAAAAACTTGAGTAATTAATAATTTATAATATATACAACCCAAAAGATAAATAAAAGACTGTCAGAATTGTTTAATGGATAGAATGGAAATAAATGAACCTCTAATAAGTTATATTCAAACAATCAGATTATTTTATTCACATCAATATTGTTCTGGAATATTATTTCCAAAGATAAGTTATTTTATTTTGTTTAGTCTAATGGTATAAAATTAATAATATCTAGATGACTGTTTTCAAAACTAAAACAACCTCTCTACAAATAATGGAGTGAATATATGAATGGAATCATTAAAAATATAAATACTTTTACATAAATTATTAAAAATTTATATCTGTTTAAGGAATAAAAATATAATATTAAAAAATACATTTTTAATAATTAATGTTTTTATCCAATTATAAATTATAAAATAATGAATTTAAAACATTACAAGTAATAAAATTAATTGCATAATTACTATGTTACCTTTTACTAGTTGTTAAATTATCTTTTATAGAAAAAGAAATATTTATTTGTTTTGAAATTATGGTCTTAATATCAAATCCATCTTATCTATCGAGTTATTTATAAATAAATTTTGAGTACTCAACATTATACATCACATAATCTTGGGACATTGTTATAAATTCGTTATTTTTTACTCCAAAATACATTTAACATAATTAGTTTTTTAGAATTAGGTGATAATACATACATAAAATTCTTATATATGAATATTAGATATTTACATTCAATATCCATTCTTATAACCAAAAATTCGTTTTAAAATGAAACATTTTTTATTTTATTGACTAATCATCTAGACAATAAACATGACATATTATTTAGGTAACCCATCAAAAACCCATAATATTATAAAAAAATTAAAATATTTTTATGGAACATAAAAACTAACACATCCATCAGCATAGTGAAATTCTAGAAAACCAGTAAATTACATATCGTTATCATTTATCTATTTATGATTCTAAAATTAATCAATACAAACTAAAAACACAAAAAAATCCTCAATGGAAATATTTATAACCCATATAAATCATAAACAAAATATGTTGAAACATGGGAATCATTTTTATTTCACAATTAAATAATGTGTAACCACTGTAGTTTAACATTGAATAGGTATAATATTTTTTATCATAATAACTATTAAACTACACATGAATAAAATAGTCATTAATTGAATAACCTTATTAGTATATTCAAAAAAAATCCTATGATAATCCTTAGTATTTTACTATATCCAATATTTGGAATAACCATTAGAGTATATTCCCACATTCTATTTATTGGAACCTAATTGTTAAATTTCATCCCTTTAGTTAATGCATTAGAGAGCTATGAGAGGATAACCTGTCCTTAGATTATAATGGGACCAACCATCCATGTTTAATAACATAAATTTTCATCATTGGTATGTAATAGAAGAAAATTTTATCAAAAATTAGGTACAAAAATAAAAAAACATTAATAACCCATATATTCCATCATTTTAAAACATTCTCATCTCTAATGGTATTTATTTTATAGAAAATTATTTATATATTTCCATCAAACAATTATCAAATAAAAATCCCAAATTAAATAGAATTATAGAGTTTCTGTAATAATTGAATCACATATAATAAATTAAAAAAACATCGTATAATGTTTACAATAATGGGAACATCAATTTTTATCTTATACATTAAATGTGTACATTCTTTTTTTATTTATAAGGGATGTTAAAACATTTTGTAAGAACACATAATATAAAAACCATTAAAATATATAAAAATTATAAATATAATATAATTTATAAATATTTTATATTAATATTAAAATAATAATTAAACTACATCAAAAATATATATTTTAATCAAGAAGATTTTTTAAGGGGAACTATCAAAGAGTAATTTTAAATTGAATATAACATATCATATATCCCAATCATAACATACATTCATTATAATTATAAATAATAAACATGTCTTAGTTACAGTCATGGTTGAGGAAAATTTTCAAGCTTAAAATTCATTTTATTTTAGGTATTAGAATTTCATATAAATTATATAATCATTTATGATCATGTTGAATATTTTTATGATATCAAGTTCAAAAGTAAAATTTTTTCATTAGTAAGTTGATTATAGTGAATGTATTTAATGTTAAATCATCTCATGATAAAAGTTCATTATAAAATAATAGCTTTTATTTATAAATGATACTTTTACAATGATCATGGAATAATAGTTATTAAAAATTAACTATGTTACAATCATGTAGATAGTAGGTTATACATACACATGAGTAACTTTAATTATCACAACAATCATTTTCAAAATATTGTTTCAATAATTTTATTTTTACAGAATATTCATCATATAATTAATATAATTTTTTTACAATGTATAATCATACATCATTAATTTGATGTGGTGATGAAAAACTAATCACATCACTTTTGGTATGTTGTCATAAACAATTACACACGAACCACATTATATTTTTTTCAATGAATGGAAGGGAAGTAAATTGAATGAAATATTATATTTTATTAATGATTAATATGAAATTAATAATATTTATAAAAATTAGTTCATCATTATAACCATCCATTATAGGTGGTGATATAAAAATAATTACCTTGCTTTGTGAGCTGATACTCTATCATAAACATGAATGATGCATTTTCTTCCCAATAAATGGATGATGGTGATGGATGTAGATTATTTCATGAAAATAATAATATATTTGTACATTTTGTATACATATTTCAATATTTTATCATTTTTTAAGAGAATTTCAATGATATATATGATGAAATAAAACTAAACACGTGGTTAATGAAAATACCAATTGTTTTGAATGTTTCATTTTTTTAACACAATGATACCTCCAAGATTGGTAATATATGAAAATAAAGGCCTAAATAATGTGGATAAGGATTAAATTAGGGTATTTTGGTGGGGAAGTTTTTATAAAAATGGAATTTATGTTTTATGGAATGTGATTATGTAATTCCATTTTATAATAGAGCATACGAGGCAGTTTTAGAATTTATTAAAATATTAAATAAATATATATTTATTTTGATGGAGAATTTATAAAAATAGTAATATTTGATTCTAATATGAATTTGATTCAATATAATCTCTTTAAATAAATTTTGGTCATGTTTATTTCAAATTTTTATCGATATCATTTCCAACACTTCGATAACCTTTTGTCAATTACTATAATGTTAATGTTCTACAAATTTTAATAGTTATTAAGGCTATCATAAAATGACATAAGATACATAATTGAAAAATTATGATGGATTTGATGACATATCATTAATTCGGGCTAATTTTACTTTTTAATGATTTATGAATCATTTAAAAAATTATTGATTTTATAAAATAAAATTATTTTCAATATAATAAAATCTCATTTAATGTGAAATTAATAACCTTAATACAAGAAATGAATTCGAATCAAAAGAATCAAGAAACAGAATTATATTTCAATATTAACCAAAAATTTTTGGCTACATTAATTCTTTCAAATTAAATTAAATTAATTATTTTTTATATCATTTTTTTCCTTAATTCGTATATTATGGGATAATCATTGTGTGAGATATTTATGTAATTTTTTATTCAGTAAAAAAATTTATACAACATTGAAAAATTATTCTCATTCAGATTTTATATTAATATTTATAAGAAAATATGTCTTAAATAAATCCTTAGTTAAAAAATATTATAATTTTTGAAATTAGGAGTGTGAAATTTTTTATTTTTATTTACTTGAAATATTATAAATGTTATAATAAAATCCAGATTGAAAAAAAAAAAGAAAATATATTAGTAATTTGGAATATTATTTTCGATATATAATGATCCAATAAAATTATGGACAATGATAGGTCAATAATTAACATTTATAATTTTTTTAAAACTAATTACCTGATTTAATATTTACATTTATGAAAAATATTACTAAGGTTAAGTTTAATAATGGAAAATATAAAAGGAAAATAATTAACAAATTTAGACCCATTGATTCGACATATAGATTACATTTTTCATACTTTGTAATCTTAAATTTCAAAAATATAATTTAATATTTAACCAAAAAAATAAAAATCATTGCGTTTTTTAGAAGATATACTGTATAAGTATAAAATTTAGCTACACCACATTCATTTATAATATTCCTTAAAATAATTTATGATACAAAATTAATAAGAAATAATGAAATTATAAAATACAACTTCTCAATCATCAAAAACTGTTTCTCAATCATCAAAAACTTCACTAAAATATTCTCTTATAAGAAGAAATAATTTTTTTTTATAAAAATGTTTTTTATGTATAAAAATGTATTTCATATTTCCTAAAGATTAATTATGATGATAGTGATGGATCTTACTATTTTATTTTTTGTTACATAGTTAACCATATTCAAACCCACTAATAAAATTTCTTTGTGACGATAATAATATTTAAATTATAATATTTCACAGTCTATTTTTGACCTCCATAATCAAACAAATATGTTATTGGTGAAGAGCCATAAATTCATTATAAATGAATGTAATAAGAAAAAAATACTGATTAACGATATTTTCTCATAGATTTTATGAATTCCACTACCTTATTGACTAAATTCTTATGGATATATTATTACATGGTATATAGTATTTCGTCATAATATAAATTTCTGCCATAATAAAATATTTTTATGAAAATGATGATTATTCCAAATTAATTCCTTATTCCTAGGGTCTAAAATTATCCTATTACAAATTATATACTTCCTCAAAAGGATGAAATTATATATATCTATATTTACACATTTACTAGAACCAAAATAGACCATATAAGGTAATAAATAAACTATTGAACAACATTAATGTCAAAATCTGACCCATTTATTAACATCAATCAGGTGATATTTTATTCAAGAAGAAATTATTACAAATATTCCCAATAATGATTAAAACTGTAAGGTTTTGTAATATTCGACCATATATTCTTCCAAAATAAATCTAAAATTTATATCCAAATAGTAAAGATAAATATGAAATTCTCACACCATAAATGTATATTCCCTAATAATATAATACCTAATATATTATTACCTTTCCCATAAATAAACGGAATCACAAAAAATCCACATTAAAATCATCTATACGTCCAAAAAAATCATCCTTCTATCAATAAATTTTGATCCCAAAATGTTTGTTTAAATTGATTATTTTTGGTTCCAAAAATTGTGTACATATTCCAGAAGAAGATTAATCTCTATAATCAACAAATAAATTTTTAATCGCATACTTATATATATAATAATTTATATCATCACAAAATAAATATAATTAAAAAACAATGTAATATTGACCAGGAAAAAATATATGCTAGTGGATGGAACTGAAACCCTATCACTAATCATTGGTGGGTTTATGACATTTTCCATTACTAGATCCAATCGGTCTTCTCTTGGATAGTGGCTTATATTTTACCTCATACTATTATAATATAGTTCAAATAATATTCGAAAAAAAATTATCGACATCCAAAAAAATAACCATAATCATTAATGATCATACAATCCCAAAAGGTTATTAATACATTCAAACATGTTTTTAAAAAATCCAATGGGAATTATTCATCACATAACATTTTAAACCTTAAACATATGGGTTAGACCAACCCCAAAATTCAATCATTAATCAATATAAGTCTTCAAATTTACTCCATTCATATAAAACATAAAATGTGTATGAATTGTTTTAATCTTACAATTGTACTAAAATATACCACTACAAATTTACTATCTAATCCATATATATATATATGTTAATCATTAATTGTCATTTGTTTTCATTTATCCATTCATTTCTATATAATTCTATAATAATTCCTTCAAAAATCCAAAAAAATATGATTCAAATCCAAATATATCAAAATAAGAAATCATAAGACAATTTAAAAAATGATTAGATTGATAAGTAATTTGAAGCATCATCGAAATTAAAAAATACCTTTAATTATTACTATCCATTTATATTTAGGGGACAACTCTTCCCTTTCTTGATAATTCCTTAATGATATTTATTTTTAAAATTCCCATAAATCCCGCATTTGAGTAATTAACTTGCTTCCATTGAAATAACATTGTTCCACTCCACTAAATTAACTGAACAATTTATTTTTTATTAGGTAGATAATTTCTTATTTCACTCATTTACCAATCTAAAACATCTTCTAATTTTATTAATACATTACATTTTGATATTTTTTATACAATTTTGACATATAATGTTAAATTTTTTTTACTTAATAATCCTCATCTTCTAAAAATAAATATAATTGTATTTTTATAACCTATGTTGTGTTTGAAAACTCACATATGTTTATGTTGACAATAATAACTCCAGATTTTTGGATAACAATATTCACAATAAAAGAAACTACAAATTCCATTACTTTCAGTTTACAATTTAGACACCACAACATTGTAAATGACATCAATTTTTAAAGTTGATCATTATCCTTAAAACCATTTACTAAAACAATGAATATTTTATATGAGCTATGAATCCTAATAAACCAACTTATTAGAAGGATAAATAATAAAATATATTCAAGAATACCATTTTATATTCAAATAATTTTATTTATCCACAATAACTACAATTATCCATATCTTACTATCCATTGGTCTTACATAGGTATTTTCATATATTCTCAAATAACATTTTAAAAACCAAAGTTGTCTGACAACTCTCCCTTAATCCATGTTTACTAAAATGAAAATATAAATTATATAAAATAATAACATAGACAATAGTTTATTTTATTTCATTCAAAATTATGTTTAGTATTTTATTTAATATAATTTTCTCGTATTTATTAAATAGAAATCACACATGTTAGAAATTGGACACTTTTATTCAGTTTCCATTTTTACAACCCAAAAAAAATTGTTAACAAGAAACATGTTTTCAATTCATAAAATATCATCACAAAATTCTATGTGACATCTTCTTTTCCATTTACCGATACTTAAACCTTATGTTTTTTTAAAAATATTTATAAGAAAAAAATTCACAATAAGGGAAAAATTAATAAAATATATTAGTACAATGAAATACATGAAAAAACATAAAATATTTACCTTTATAAAATTACTCATTGATCTAATGAAATAAATTATTTCAACATAAAAAAAATTAACAATAAAAACTACTGATTCCTATAAAATACATATATATTTCATTTTGGAAACATAGGATTTATTTTCATACCACTCTTTTATTTATTGTAACCCTAACAGATAAAAATCGTATAACCATCATGGTTATACTTAGAGTAACCCAAAAAATTACATGAGAAATAACCGTAATTGTTATATATAGAATAATCATAGAAGTATATTTATATAAACTATTAGAAAACCCCTCTCTGGTTTTCTACATCACATATTTGTAATAACAATCTTATTATATTTCCAAAATAGTATATGATATTCATAATCAGTTAAGTCATTAAATTTACAAAATTAATTAGATATATATAATGGTCCCATCCAACAAGGGTTTATCACAATACCCCAATTTTTTGGTTAATAATATCACCACTCATCCATTGATTATAAAAGGACTACATAACATCATAAAATATCATATAAACCATAAAACTATAATAATATATATATAAATTCATCATTGAAACATTTTTTTCTCCATAATAAATAATTTCCAAAATATTGATATATCCATTTCCATTAAAACATAGTATTCAATAATTAAACTCCCAAAAAATGGAAAATAATATTTTTATTTAAATTAAAAATGGAATATAATACTGAAACCCATATAAAAAAATGATTATAGTTGTAAGAAAATTTATTGTCACCATAAATGTTCAAATAGAACACTCATTTAGATATTTTTTAAATATAGTCAAAATATTTCAAAACAATATTCTTTTATAAAATCTTGAAAATAATATAAAAATATTATTTAAATTTCTATTAAAGTAATTTTTTTAATTTTAAAAAATACTTAAATTAATAATTAAAATATTGATATAGAAAAAAAATATTATTACGTGGAAAATTAAAATATGTTTTTTAAAAAAATCTCCCTGACCATCAGTGGGAATCATCATGTACATTAATTAGAATCCTGAAAAAAAAATTAATTATTTATATGATTAAAAATATTTTCATGTTTTTTATTCCATTTGTATCACATATTATCACGGTAAAGCAATTACATAATCATTTAAGACAACATTGAATGTTTTGATGGTATTTTATTAATAAGTCCAAAAATAAATTAGTATGTTAACTATAGTTAAATTTTTAATAAATCTATAAGTAATAGAATAATAATAATTTTATAATTGTCAATTTTTTATAGAAAATAAAATTTTAAATCCAATACTGAACTATAATTATGAAAAATAAATTATGTTTCAATCATCGATATAGAAGGTCATACATATGCATGAGTAACATTTTCCATTTTTTAGCGATCGATTTAAAAATAATGAATTCATCCATGTTATTGGGTATTTAAAAAAATCAC
The DNA here is from genome assembly GCA_963277665.1 of Viscum album. Taxonomy (NCBI): domain Eukaryota; kingdom Viridiplantae; phylum Streptophyta; class Magnoliopsida; order Santalales; family Viscaceae; genus Viscum; species Viscum album. The sequence goes on along the minus strand of OY728132.1, from coordinate 1,633,590,883 downwards.
ACAACATAATGATGGTGGTATTCTACACATAATCACGAATGAAGTTATCATTTTCTATTAAATTTAAATTTAAGAAAACAAAATATATATTATCATTTAACAGTAAAAAATATGTAATTAATATAATATGTTAATATTAGTAACATTATTATAACCATTTTTTGAGAGGTGTTGATGAAAAATGAATGACATCAGTCCACGACATGGTTTTCAATCTGGTACTGGAATGAGAAATAATGTTACCTTTTGATGGATGCTAGATATTTGTATAGGCTATGTAATTAAAATAATAACATTTCACATTATATCGGATACAGATGTTATTCTCTAAGGTATATTTATTGTGATTTTATATAAGTGAATGTGTAAATAAAAAACAAGTGGTTAGAACCTATATATCTTCTTTGGAATGTTTTCATTTAATTATACCTTATAAACTCTATGATAGGTATTATACCTAATATATAGATTCAATTATATGTAAAGAGATTCTAGGATATGATTTGTGTAGAAATTATCTAAACAAAAACACATTAAATAGTGAATAAATTAGAAGACTTGTTTCCCTTTTTATATGAGTTTTGGGAAGAAATAATAAAATTAATTAAAATATTAATTTAATATAGATTAATTTTAATCTAAAAACGGATAGAAATTGATAATAGACCCAATTTTGATTATTTTGAGTCTATATATTCTCAGAAAATAATTTTTTGACAAGTATATATAACATTTGTACACATATCATCTGGATTGAATCATTCTCTACCCATTTTGACAATTATAATAATATTAATTTTTTCTATTATTTAGGGTTAAAAATGTTTCTATAAAATAAAAAAAGACCCATAAATGGTCCACTAAATTTGAAATTAATTGTATCTTATTCAAGTGTCCAAGAATAAGATATATATGAATTTTAAATCATTTAAAAAATATTATTCATTATAAAATATCTATATCTATAATTTTCAAAATATTCAATATTGATTACATTAATAAATTAATGATTAAAACAAACTCAAATAAAATTAATAAAAAATAAAAAAATATTTCATTTTATATTTAAAATTCCTGAGTCACATTATTTATTTTACATAATACTACATTTAAAATATTTTATATAAAATATTTTGTTTTTCAATTAATTGAATTATTTATTTTGTGGAATATTATAAGATATTAAGAAATTTATTTTTCTAAAAATACCTAAAAAAATACCTTGAAGAAGTAAAATCATTTATACTTAAAATATATCTTTATAACTAAATTAAAACTATTGTTATCAATGTGATAAATTATTATGCTAATTAAATATAAGAGGTTGGATATTTTTTGTTTTCATTACATAAAATATAGCATCGGTTATAATCATATAAAATGGAAAAAGGCTGTATATTATACTTACATGTTATTAAGGATTATATTTACACATAACTAAAATTAAATCAATTGTATGTGTAATTATTTAGTCATTATAATATTATTTTTAACATTATTTGTCTGATTTATAATTTATTGCAAAATAGAAGTTACCAAGGACACTATTCATACTAATTAAAATTAAAAAGATCATTTTAAACAATGTTGGACTCACTGATTCCAAATGAAGAATCCATTTTTTTAAATTTTAAAAAGTGGTAGAATTTAAATTAAAATTAAACTCGTAAAAACACAATAAAAAGATGTTTTTTTAAATATTCCCTTTGAAGTATAATATTTATTTAAAAAACATAATATGGATAATTTTGAATCAAAATTAAAAGATTATATATTCTAAATAATTTAAATTATACTTTATAATTATAAATAATTTAATGGAAAAAGATATCTTGAATAAAAATCTGAATTTTAGTTATTTAGTAAAAACTCAATATTTTTAGAATGTTCCCGAGATTTTATCCTATAATAATTTTGACATGATGATATATAAAATGAAATAATTTTAATAAAATTAAATTTCTACATATTCTAAAAAAAATTATATTTTCTAAAACAAAATTTTTTTTTTTTGAAGAAATCATATTTTGTTACAATAAATCAACACTACTAAACATTTAGTGATTATTTAAATAATATTAAAAAATGTATTTTTAATTATTTAGATCATTATAGATTCCATAATATAATTAATCATGTTCATACCTTCAAATTAAATGACTAGGTAATAAGATTGATATTTATATTCTAATATTTCATGTTCTATTTATGCTTGGCGTTGTCTGTTTGATAGACTATAAAAAATATTAATCATTTGAAAATCATGTGATATTATACAGTTTAATTGTAACACATTTATATAACACTCATATATATCACACTATAATTTCTTCCTTTGATATATAAGCTCGACCAATTCTACATGATGGAATTTTTTATGAATGGACATTTATTCATATAATGCCACCCTGTATAAAAATATTATGAAACAAATTACTATTATACATGATGTTATTCAATTGATATTTGGATCTTCTAGGGAACTTAACTCCTAAATTTAATTTTTTTCAACTTTTCTTTAACTATTATTTAGTATTATCAGAAAACAATTATATAATAGTAAATTTAGAAAGTAATTCATTCAAACATTAAAAATAAGAATTTCGAAAAAAATAAACATTATCATCTTATTTATTTACTGAATTTGAAATGGAATTTTATTGGGAAGTTATTGTTATAATTTTCGCTTCTAACATAGTAATTTTTTTACTAATACTATATAACACCTTTCCAGATTTTATAAAAAAAATTATAGCATAAAAAATGAATATCATTAAATAATTAATTCCATTATATTTACTTTCCACATATGTATCCATATGTTCTTGTGGTTTATTTTCATCCTCATAATCTTCTAAAAATAATAAACCGACATTATGTAATTCTAATGTCGAAAATGATTCCAGATTTATCTCTTATATGATATAAAATTAAAATCTTGGTTATATTTTTAGAATATAGTTATCTTATAGTTATCATCTCTATTTACTAATGTTTTATCGTCAAAATATTTATCCTTACTAGTTCTTTGCATACATATAGTATCATTACACATTTATTATTTTTCATTTTAATAATTCTTAGATCCCTTCTCCTTTATTTTTAAACACAAAAAATTTGATGAAGTGGTTCAATTATTCATACTTTCAGTGAAAATAACATTACATGGATCATTCAACTCATATTTTACTTGTATGTCCTATTAGAGTATAGGTATTTTATTTTTCACCTAATATCTAATTATTTCCCTATAAAATTATGTATTATAATATAAATAGATATCAAAAAACTATTTTATGAATGTCTTGTAAAATTAATTTTGTATGCATTACATTAACATAGAAACTCCATATATTAATTATCTAATGTTTCATAGAAATTCAATTTCATTGTTTTTTTATTTTTTATCTTGATCACTATTATAATATACTTTCAGATTGTTTAGTAGTTTTACTTGATTCATCCAACCTAAAAAATTTTATATGCTTTATGTTATCAATTATATTTATCTTGTATTACAAATAAATTTCTAGGTTTTTTATTAGAATCTTCACTAGAATATCATCTAATAACTCTATCACACTACAAAATTACACCTTATATGAAACTATTATAATCCCCTTGTTCATTTGTGAAATAAAATCTATATATATAAATTTGAATTACTTATATTCAACTATATGCATTTCTTTTATTATCTATAAGACCATTTTTATTTTTTAGTGGGTCATATATATTGATTGGATCTACAGAACATTTTTTATGTGTTTTGATATTTATTTGAGTAACTTATGTTTTTATAAATTTTTCATTTATTATTTTTTTATGTTAAAGTGATTAAATTATAATTCTTTAATCCATCATTTATTGTAGTTTAATTTTTTTTATTTTTTTTATTGTACTTGTTTCTATTTTTAAATTATTAATGTTATATTTATTTTGGATATTGTTTTCATAAAAAATTCTGATGGATTATTTTTCTTATGTTCAATATCTTACACATTAGGATATTTTAATAACTATAATTTTATTATATTATGTATTCTTTTAAAATAAATTATTCATTGATGATAAAATTTATGATTGGAAAAATATGATAATTAGAAATATATTAAGTATTATTTTGAACCCTAATATAATAACATATATTACCACATATTTTGATAGTTTATTATGTATGAATATTATTCATATTTATCAATATATTTTATTACATATTTTAATAAGTTCCATGTCATCTAATATATTAGAAAATTTATTGTTCTTTTGTTTCAATAAATAGTATTGTTGAAATTTATGATATGCATAAACATTAATAGTTAATTTAGTTTATTTTAAATAATAATAATAACTTATAGATAATATATATTATATTTTTTCTTTTATTTATTAATATTATATAAAATTTAATTATGGATAACTGAAAAAAAATTGCATATAAATTCTATTTAGAAATTTATCTTCCATAAATTTTTTTGTTATGTATTCAATATTGATAGAAAATTTATATTATGTATAACAGAATGTTATATTATGTATCGATGGACACAATATTTTATATGGTATTGTTTTTGAAAATATATATATATAACGTAATATGATGACCATGAGTTGAGGTACATCTCAGATTTCTTTTTTAGTCTCTGGAATGTTTTCTAGAAGTAGTATAGTTCATGTGGGTGTTATTTGGGGTTGGGCTATAGAATTGTGGGAAAAGAGCGCAGTTTCGGCTAAGAGAACTTTCAGTTCCTAGTTAGTAGTAACTGCTTGTCCCAACCATGCATCTCATAGGGAACAACTGAATGATTGTTAAACAATTAAAAGGGGATCCTATAACTACGTGATTATTTATAAAGCCATCCCACATGACAATTGTATGGTTTAAAAAATGGTGTGGGCTCCCAATTGACCATATGATTCATTTTCGATAATAATGAGAGGTCGTTGTACAGTTTTTTCATTGATTATCCAAACATGTGGAGAAACATTGAAACTCATTAAATGAATAAAATTCCCATTTCCCGAATCTGTAATAAATTTTTTATTCCCCAACTTTCGTCACATTTTGAACCCCTCTGTCTTGGTTGATGAACCTATCACCTACTCCTCCTTGGGTTTTTCCCATATGGCTCTTAGGTGCTTGGAGTTCTATTAGGTGAAAGTAGAAGTATCCATGTATGTGTTGGACACTGATTCAATATTTTTTTATCAAATATTCTCTTTGTGATGTTTTCTCCAAATTTGATTACCTGAAACCTCATATTCAAGGTTTTCTTAATATTATTATTAATGGACAGTTGAGTTCTAATCAATGTTTTTTGTGAATGTTATCACATATGAGCATGAGGTATGTGATATTTATTATTCTTTTCATAATCAAAATGTTTTAATAATTTAATTTGGTTATTAAAATGCACATTCTTTCTATATTTTATATTCACTAGCTATGGAAATTATTTGGCTGTTAATGTGAGGTGTGAGACCCATCAAAAACTTCATTGGGTGTGTTGATGATTAGAACCTATATTTAACATTACCCATGGGGTACACCAAAACCATTATAATGAAGAATTGGATTGGTAAAAAATGCGACATTGTGATTATTAAATTAAAATATTTTCAATTTTTAAATTTTTTATATTTTCATAGTTGAATTGACAATTCAAATATTAAATGTTTTTTATGAAATATCTAATTTCCATAGAAATGGTTTCATTGATTTGTTTTTTATTTTTATTTTGTAATGGTTTTAAATGGAAGAAAACTTTGATTTGAAATTGGGTGATATATTGTAAAGGGGGTTTTTCCTCAAAGTAATCCAAAATAGGGTTTTATTTTGATTTAATATAGTCTTTAGAATTGTGGGTGTGGTTATAAACTTGTGATATGAGGTAGTGTTTTCTTTAAAAAATTGGATGTATTCATTTCCCTTTCACTATTTTTTGATGTTTAGAGAAGATAAAGGTTGTTGATTGGTAATTTTGTAATTTTTTTAAAAAGTGAATTGTTTTATTAAGTCCCATAAATATTTAAGTAGTGTTTATTAAATTGTGAATAGGGGTTTTAGTTATCTGCGGACTTTTTGGAGTTTTAAATTTCTATTGGGGATCTAGTAAATGAATAATGATTAATGATATTGGAATTTGATAAAATATGTCATAATGACTGAAACGATTGATAATGAATGGATGAGGATTTACAGATGAGATGTAGTCGATGTTGATTGGATTCATGGATTGATTGTACGTGTTCTCTGACCAGTGTCTAGTAGTTTGGGATTTCCATAAATTACTTACTATATTCTAGTTTGATTCATGGATGAAGTTTTCTAGTTTCACAACATGTGACCATGTGGTTGGGATGTCCGTACATGACTTATCAGATGCAGTTTAGCCTCATGGACTGATGTTTATATATTTCCAAAGTATGACCCATATTATACAATGTAAGGGTACCCAAATAGACTCTCTAAAGATAAATAGATTAAATTAATGTACAAAGGAATGTACTTGTAAAATTAAATTCTATAATTCCCCGGGTGATAATATGGTAGAAAATAATTGTGAAAATATCAAATTAATAAATGATTAAGAATGAAATTGTTTCTAATTATATTTACAAATTTACAAAGAATTGATTGTCTTTATACATTGTTTTAACACTATCCATTTCTTTCAAAATAGTTTTTGATGTCTTACAATGTATTACTTACACATTTATTTGAACACCACTCCACATGGGTAGCCGAGCATATGCTAATAGTTTTTGGTATAAGTTATGCATGGGATATTGGGTTGGGGAATGGAATTTTGTGATAATGTAAGGACTCAAGACATCATTCTAAATCATTTTAGAGTTCTGGAATGTGGATTTATTTGTAAAAAATTTTTGATATAAACTATATTCATCATAATTATATAGCCTATATTTCTTTGTTACTTTCCATCTTTTATCACATGATGTATATATATTATTCATATGTTTTACTATTTTTATTTCTATTATTTATTTATTATTTACTCTGATAAGAGGGTATAGTTTCCTAATGTATTTACTTTGACAGGAACCTTTATATGGTAGCCTCTAGAACACAGTGATGCTTAGCTGAGGAAATGTGTCACTAATGCACAGGGAACTGGTTTTAGTGTCTAATGGGATTCTATGACACATAGTGATATCTGAGATAGTATTTTTTGTATTAATATATTGGTCATGGTATAATGGAGACTTTGATCTGATCAGGGCATGGTAAAGTTATCATATTGGTGTTTCTCCACCACTATCTATGCAGAAAACCCCATGTTTCTAGTAGTGGGTATTGAGGTTCTATTTTGTGATTTCATAGTTAAATTATATTTCCACCTCCACCAGTGTACATGGAAGATAATTAATTTATTTATGAGGATTTATCAATTGGATCGTTAAGGAATGAGAGGATGTGTTGGTTTACACATTTTTAGGAAAATATAATTGATATATCATTCAAATATTGCTTGTGATTGATAAATTGATAGTAATTAATATGATGTTACAAAAATTTCATTAATTTTGTTTATTTAAATTTATCACCATTGAAATAATTTTATTGAAAATGTTTTCAAATATTAATTCTTGTAATCCATGGATTATATATTTTGTATAATTTTGGGTAATAAATTGGTTTTATAATGTGTAAGTCCTTAGGTTTGAAAATGTTTTTTTTTGAAATTTAAATTTTAATGTTCTTAAAATAGTTTGTTAAATTAAATAATAATGGTTAATGATGGTATCATGATACATTAGAAATGTTTATACCCAATTTTATTTATGGAACCTGCATTTTAGGGGCTTAGGAACTTAGTGTTCCCAAGTTTGAGACCTTGGTTAGTGTCCATGAGTCTTGATGATTATTGTTGTGTTTTTATGTGGATGTAATTTTTTTACCTTCTATATGATTGTGATCTTAGGGTTTTTGGTTTTCTATTTAGAAATATGGACATGGTATCCCTTGTAGGTTATGATGTTGTGGGTTTTTATTTATCCCATATTACGGGAGTTTTTATGTAGTTTCATTGGTTGTGGTTATTTTTACATGGGTGTGGAAGCTAGAGTAAATGGATATGTTTTGGGATGGGTTAAGTGGGTTTCAGAATTGGGGTCAGAGTGTTTCCAATGGGATTCAACTTGTTGAGGTTTGAAGTGTGTCTCTAAGAGGGAGTGCCAGTGGCCAGTGAAATAAATGAGTACAATTTAGTTTGATGATAATATTTAATAATTTAGGATGATCGTCAAGATACATATTTTGATATTTTTCGTACATTGAGTGGATAAGGAATGAGTTAAAGACATTGACCTTGATAATTGTAAATAAACAGTGTATTTTAGAGTGGTTTTGTCTAAGAGGGAAATGTAGGAATGTAAAAAAAATAGTTATTACGTGATTTGGGATTACATGTTGGTGGTTTTTGGAAATTGAATTTAACCACAAGGGAGGTTATCCTTATGTTTCGGGTTCCTTGGAATACTATTCACATGTGGGTTCTTCAATAGTTGATTTAGTAAATCATGTGTGCCATCAAATTTTGGTAATTTTTATTGTTTATAAATGGTTTTATTATTAGGGACAGACTAGAGTGATTTTTTTTTTAGTATAATATCTTCTTGGAAGAGGCTTGATTTTTTTGGTGTATGTACCATTTTTTTACAATGAATAAATAATGAATCATTGTTGAATGTTGTTAGAGATAAAAGTGGTAACTAAATAATGGATGAATTATTTTTTAAATGGAATTGAATCCCTAGGTTAGGGGTTGTCATTTTCTTGGGGTTATTTATTTGAATGGTTGGTGTGTTGGATGTGGTGTTGAGAATTCCTTATGTATGATGTGGTGGATGGACTAAGATGCATGTTTATTTTTTTTAATAAGGAAGTTTGTAATTTCTATAGATATGTGGTACTTTTGGTGATGAGTGTCTGGTTAAGCGAATGATCATAGGAATGTGGGTAACCTCAAGGATTCCGATGAGTTCCGGAAGTTACACATATGCTAGATATGCACAATGTAATTTAGTTATTTATAAATAAGGATTCATATAATAAATTATTGTTTACGTGTGATCATAGAGGGAATAATTGGTTATTAGAAAGATTAATTTGTTTAAAATCTATTGCGGTTGATTTCATCAATGAAAACACGGTGTACTTCAAGAATGAAGATGATCATGTCCCATATATTTACATCATACATGGTGTGTCAAGAAACCATTGGATATAAATGTTGTTTCTAATGGATTTATTATGGTGGTATGAGGGGATTTATTGACAATTCAACCCTTTTTGAATGTTCAATGTAATGAAATGTGGTGGGAAGTCCACAACCAACTGTCTACAAATGAGATATGAATGGTGGTATTCAAAACATAAGATGTTGAAGGTGTTTTTCCTCGAATATAAGGGTATATTCCACTTGATTACATAATTATATTACCCATAATAATATCATATGAAAATTTTAAAAACATTTTATTAATTAAAAAATCATATTAAGGAACATAATGAAAGAAAATAATGCATCCATTGAAAACATGAAAACCCATTAAATCAATATTCTTGAAAACTAATAATAATGAATAAAAAAATTAATATATAAGTATATGGTTATAATTACCATATCAATCATACATTAAAACATACAAATAGAATAACCTTTTAGAATAATTCTCTCTCTGGAGTACCCAATTCATTAGAGAGCTATAATGGGGCTCACCAATCTTATCTTGTCCTATAACGGGGATCGAACCATCATATAATAAGCTATACAAGTGCTCAACCCATCATATCAGAAGATATAATGTGATAAACCCCAAATAATCATTATCTATGTAATATATCTTGAACAAGTAGCTAGATAACTCATTTAAACCAATGAGAAAAAACACATTCACATATCAAAATACCATTTAATCCTAAAATCAATTTTTTTATAAATAAAAACTACGCACTGAATATTGAATTCATTTAAAAATGGGATTAATTAAAACATTTAATGAAAACATAAAGGTTATAAATACACCATAAAATATTATAACACAATCATATCATAAAAATGAAATTCTTTTTGAATTTCATAAATGTGGCATTTAATACCTTTTTAAAAGGAAATTACCTTACCTTTGGTTATTCCTACATTAAATTTGTTAAAAACTCGTGTATAATGGTTTATTGTATGATAATATCTTATAAAATAACCATAAATAGGTTTATAATATCATATATCATTTTCTTATAATATCTTATTACCAGTTTTTTAACAATCTTTTATTGTTTTCACTATTTTAGGTGTTAAAAGACTTGTTCACTCAAGTATGTTTTAAATTGTTATTTGTTGTTCCTACTTGATATATCCATTATTCATCATCTAATTAATTTAACCCATTATGTAATTATCATATGTATTAAATGTATATGTATTATTAATAATATGTGATATTTGGAGATAAGAATTGAAGTGCACCATTCATTCACGCGGTAGGACATAAGTACGTATCATCCTACTTACATTTCATTGTTGTATTAAACAAATGAAATTATAATGTTAAAATTTCATATTATAATTCTAGAATCATATATATTTCATATATGCGACAAATTTTTATTAAAATCATCCTTAATGTGTTTAATGTATACCCAGAATGAATCACATCGATTAAAGGAGGCGGTAGTCAACAATTCATCAAACGATGTAATATCATTTATGAAAAATAGAATGTAAAATGTTATGTGTCCTAAAAGAATTAAATAACCATAATGAAATAATAAAGATCCTATAAAACATATATAAAAATTGTGTCCATCATAATTCCAATCGTGATAGGTTGTAAATGAAGAATTAGTATTCATCATTTTTTGAAGAGATAGTTTGTTGTACACATAAATGGTAACATTGTTACTCATTAGATGGCAGTGTGTTTATGTTTTGGTATAATATTTAGAATAAAAAAATCTCATTATATTGATGATATTGGTGTTATTATAAAAAAATATATAGGATGAATTAACAGATGGATAATTAAAATAAAATAAAATATATCAAGGAAGAATATAACCTCTTATTCGAGTAACCCCAATTGGTATTCACCAAATGCCTTCCTTGGAGTGATTTCTATCCAAGGGGATGATTCTAGGATGAGGGGAGGGATGTTGGGGAGATATTTTGGTAGAGTGTGGTTGATCCAATGTTGTATTAAATGTGTGAGGAAGAGGTGGTGAGCGGTGGTATTTATATTGGAGGAGATGGATTTTTTGTAGATATATTATTAATTTAAATTATTATTACCATTACCAAAAATTAATTAATTTGTAACTAAAAATAAAATTAATAAAATAAATAACTATTTAATTTATATCTCGGGATGTTACAGATATATTTTAAAATAAATATTTTTATAAAATCTAAAATATGTATCATATTAATTTAATTTTTTAAAATTTTAATTGAAAATATAAATTTATTAAATAATTACACAACATTGAGCTGGTAAATTATTTATTAATATAAATATTATAACAGATAGTTAACTTTCTATTATGTAATTACTTATCAACATAGTGGTTTTCCCCTACTTTGAGATTAGTATGATACCTAAAATGGTGAAGTGATAGATTTGTTGGAATTTCAATAAGAACCTATCGTTTTTGTAAAATAAAAAATGATTTCACACTGTCTAACTTGGTTACACACTGTGTAATTATTTTTTACAACAAGTCATGAGAGGGACCACTCTTTGAATGATTACACATCACGAATGCTTGTTTCGCCTCGTGACTTCTTTAAATGGAGAATTTTTTGTTTTAGGAAGGGGGTTTTCATCATAATTATCCATCATGTACTTCCTAATGTGAATGGAGGTTTCACAATTTGTAATGATCCTCATATAGTTTTTAAAGGTTTTGTGTGGAACTTGTTTTTAAATTCCTTCACCAATTTTTGTGGCTCTCGACTTAATTCTGTTATAGTGTTTTTATTAAATACTCAACCCCTTCTAGATCAATTTGTTTTACAATTGATCTCCATTTCAGTTTTGGTGTCTCTATCTAGGTGATTAACCTTCCCATTCTTCATATCCTTTGATCACAGTATCAGTGTTGGGTGATGCCTTTGAATCTATTGGTCTATGGTTGGGGATTCTTCTGGGTTTCTTTTTAGAATCATTGTGTGATATGATTCTGAAGGCCTTATCTTTTGTTCGTTGTGGTGCGGTGAGTGTTTTCCATTGAAATATGTGATTTTTCTTCTCATCCTCTGACCAATTTTATTGAAAATTTATTGAACCTTGATGTGCATTTGATTCTAGGGCATTCATTTACATTTCTATGTTTTTTCTGATTTTAAATTTCATTAAGGGCATGTGAAGACCGAGTTTTGAGGAAGGGGGTTTCGTATCTATCCTACATTGATGAACCTATCAATTTTTCATTATAAACTATTTTTTATATTGATATTAGAATGATTTTTTGGTCTGTTTTGAAAAAAAAATAGTTAAAAATGTGTTTTCCATGGTAATTGATAAATTAAGATTGAATGGTTATTTTCAAAGCATTGAAATGAATTTTGATAAAAGAAAATATTTTAAAACATAGTTACATATGTGGAAGGTTTAGCATAGTGTCATCATCCACTGTTTTGTGATTATCATGGAGGTTTGTCTTGGGGATTTCCTCTATTTCATAGGATCCTTTTTCATGGGGACCTATATTGCAAATTGGGGTTGTTTTCTCATGGGGTATTCCTCTTCCTACTAGCTATTTTGTTTTAGGATCATTATTTGTTTTCATGATGAATTATGGTACATGTATTATACAGCATGGACTTATAATATTCCTTGGTGTTTGGATGCCTATGCTTCTATTTCCATTTAATGTATTTCATATATATCATTGATATACGTGTTTATACATGTGCAATATTATAGAGAATACATTCTTTATAATTATTATAACATCTTTTTATTTAGAGTTGTCGAGAAAAGGGTAATGTTCACCATGATTCATATAAAACTACTATATTACTTATCATTACATGATTTATTTAAAATGATCATACATGGATTTTTATATAAAGAATATCTATGGAACACCTTGGTGGGATCCTACCTTTCATGTTATCTCAAACCTTATAAAACTCTTTAGTGTTGTGTATACATCTATTTGAATTCTAGTGTAGGGAAAGGAAAGGTTTCATAGAATGTAAGAGAGGTTCTTGTTAGTTGTTTTTTAGTAGGTGGTGAGGTGGTGGGATTCTATCCCTACCATCGTTTGGAGTATCTGTTTGTTTTTTAATCCTTTATAGTTATACTTTTCTTAGAGTTAGTTGTTAATTTTGTTGTTGTATGTTTCGTTTATTTTTATGTAGTTACTAAATAGATGTCTACATCATATTCCATAGTTATTTCCTATTATTTATTTATGTATATATGCCATTTGGTTGTTTATATTGGTAGAAATCATTCACTAGGTTTTTTTGTTTGATTCCACGATGATTATCAACAACCTATGAGGATTGGGAATTCCCTTCGACTACATAACAGAATGGGTTAGGTTCCTGGTTTAAGGAAAACATGGGTTGCACTTTTAAAAGTGGGTATTAGTGGAGTTATGTGCTCATGTGTCCTTGTGTTGGGACATCTGTTTGACTAAAGATAGGATGGTTGGGACATGAGAGGTATGTTACAATAAGTTCATGTTTATGTCTTGTTGTATTGTGGCTCAAGTTTCTATGGAAGGTTGTGTTGTGTGTCTCTAGTATTAGTTTTTTTATCTCAATTTTTTGTTATGAGTTTTCTAGTTTGAGATAATATTTGTTGCGTTGTTTGATCATTATTATGTTTCGGTGTATAGAAATATGGCTATAAAATGTCTTCCACTTGTTTCTCAAGAATTACAGATGATTCTTCTCAAGGAATCCCACATGTATATCTGAATATCATCAAGATTATCGTATGTGCAGGCCACCTTGTCGATAAAGGTATTCCATGAGTTCATAATTTATTGGTTGTGTTAAAACTTGGAGTTAGTGGAGAGAGATATATATCGCGAGAGTTCGTTCACAAGAATAAACCATCCTTTAATTGTATGTCATAACCTAAAGAGATGGAGGACTGACTGGATTAGATTGATCAAATCCAATATATTCTAGAGACACTTAAGAATATCAGGATAAATTGTGCAAAATTTATAATCAATGGCTCTGACAAGAGATGGTGGGATTCTATGGTCCAAGAAGAAAGATATGAGGGCTTTGAAAGGAAGGGATTTCAAAATGTAACACCCCAGGTAAATAAAGAATATGAAATTTTTATATTTATCCATATTTGTGAATAAAATATTAATATTACTTTAAAGGGGATTCTATGCTCTATGGCGTACCCAATACGCAACAACGAGTTTCTTGGTAATCGTACGTTGCACTCTAATAATAAAATAATATTATTTTAAATAATAGATAACTCCTAGCCGTTGTAATGGAGGGAATGAACATAACTACCTACAAAATGATTATATATGTTTGTCAAATATTTTTACTCTTTACAATAAATGTTAGAGGATTAAAAATGCGAATGAATCCAATTTTAAGCGTAGACAGTCTAATATTCTTTAAAAGGTCGATTAACCGCCTTTTGATGGCGAACCACTTTTAAATCCACTTTTTGAAAATTTTATGTATTATATATGACAAAATAAAATTCTTCTTTATAATCGGGACATCAAAATTTACTTTGTGTAAATTTTTGGTATTTTTCTGAAAAAGTTCAATTTTTAATGAATAGTGAAAAATGTTGTATTTTAATTCAAATCCACTTTTTAATCTAATTTATTTATGTGATTAGATTATATTTTTAATTGGTTTTAAAGTGTACATAGAATATATTTTTACCATTTAATCCAATGGTGGTCTTTTTAATTAATATCACTTTAAGATTGGACATAAACGAGTGTCAATCTTTTGAAAGATATTATTTCATAAAAACACGCTATTTGTTTTAATAGCGGGATTTAATTATAAAATTAATTAATGAAACTTCTATGTTATGAATTTGGTAAAATAGACATAATTTTTGAATTCAGAATATCAAATATAACTTAGGGTGAATTTTTGGTATTTTTCTGAAAAACATCAGTTTTTGATGAATAGTGAAACCACAAAGTGGTGGTTACAAAATTTGATTTTAAGTTTAAATGGGACTTTACCACTTCTGTGATTTGAATTTGAAAAATTAAATTTAAATGATATTAATTGTTAAGTAAAATGTGGTTCAATGGGATGAAAATAATTTTTGATGAAAAGTAACTTTTAAGTTTTATTAATCGCGATTAAAGGTAATTACTGTGATTTAAGGTAAAAATGATATTATAATAAAATGAAAATATATTGAAACTTGTCCTAACCCTATTGTATGATTTATGGCCGACCAGGAAAACCCATGGGTCGATTTTCTGTACCCCATGGAGCCACTTGGGTTTGATAATGACATTTATGCCTTTTATTTAAAGTTAAAATAAAAATGTCACAAACATGATTTGTTTTACTAAAATAATTTTTAAATGTGGTTATAAAAGTCATAATTTTGACTATAAATAGTCATTGGAAATATAAAAAGATTTCCTACATCATATTATTTTTTTGTATTATTTTTAGACATTAAATAAATTAAATTCTTTATGACATCATGATGATGCCGTGATGACCTTATTAATAATGGATTTAAATAAAATGGAATGATAATGTAAATTATAAGACCTACACATGTCCAAAACCTATTGGATTGGTTTATTTCGAACCCTTATCACCTTATCCTCGAATTATATCATTTTGGGACCATTAAAATCCGAAAACCATTAGAAAATAAAGTAACATTTTATACTTTACCAAGAGTGCCCCTCCTCTCCTCTTATAAAAGGCCCCCACCTCTACCACCTTACCCAAACCTCTCAAGCCTTTGTATCGGCTAAGATCTAATCATTTTGTCTCTCCACATCCATATCCTCATCCTAGAAGCCTTAACTTAGGCAGGATGCTCTTCAAGAAACCCTTTTGGTTCAAACCAAAGGGAGTTACCCAATTTTAAGGTAACGTCTTCACCTGTGCTCTTTTGTTTTATTTTTCTTCTCCAACCCCCTAATATATTTTTAATTATTTCTTTTGTAACAACTCAAGTATCTTCAATATAATAGGATGTTGTTATAATATGTATTCGAGCTACAATTACACACACCTTCATCTAATGGTTAAAGAACATACTGTTTCTATGGATGGCGAATTTCTGCCTCAAAAAACGATGATTGTTCAACACTAATATAACACCTTAAAAGGTGGAAATTAATATGTCACAATGTTTATATATGATATATAATATTTTTATGTTTTACTTAAGCTTCTGTATTTTTCATTTGTGGCATTCCTTTATGGCTTCCATTATGGGTATACGTGATATCTTCATTTTAGGAAGTGCGGACTACCGCCCCCTTAAAGTGATTTGATTCGTTAATGCCATATGTGGGAAATATAAAGGATGGATTTAAAGTTATTTTATATGATGTTATACTGGAATTATAATATACCTTTATATCATTATTTTTTTCATTCCATTAAAGTATGAGATAGAAATGAAAGTAGCGTTCATGCGTACGTACGGCTTACCGTCTCCATGAACGGTGCATTTCATTTCTTATCCTCAAATGTAATGTACTAATATAAGTACATATAGTGGATATATATGAAGTATGATACATATAAAGGATATATATAATTCTGAAATTAAAAATATACACATCTCTCCTTTAGTTTTAATTCCATTAATATGACATAGAAATGAAAGTAGCGTTCATGCGTACGTACGGCTTACCGTCTCCATGAACGGTGCATTTCATTTCTTACCCCTAAATGATTATGTAATATTATAAATACATGTATATTCTGGATATATATGATATCCAAATAAGGAATTTCATTCTGTATATAAAGAACCTTTGACCACAAGAACAACATGTAATTGCAAGAAGTCCACTTTTGACTTAAGAACCAAATATCGACAAAACAAACATTATTAACTTAAATGATTAAATAATGTTTATAACATGTCAATAATTGATATAAAAGGAATAATGAACTTGAAAAAGGTTCTTAATAAAGTATAAATTAACTCATGTTTATTATTCAGGACGTTAAAGAACGATCGGGTCAAGTCGGACCTGAGGTAAGGGATCCTACTCCTCTCTTTTTTTTTAATTAAACTCTTTTATGTCATACAATTTAAGATCATCTTTCTTGTGAGTGGGATGTTATTTTATATTACTCTTACTGTAATTTTTATGTTCATATTATGAGAGACCCTATTCTCTATTATCAATCCATTTTGGATGTTTTGAGTGGCGCCATTAGGCTGCCGAATTTTCGTAGGAGATCTAACATCTCTCTTTCTTTTTAAGTACTCTCCTTTATGTAACTTCTTTTAATCTCCTCTTTGTTATGTTGGGGGATGTTATTTTATATTCCTATTTCTGTAAACATTATGGTAATATGATTACAGACCCTATTTGATTTCATCAATCCATTTTTGTAAGTTTTAAGTGGCGCCGTTAGGCTGCCGAGTTTTCGTAATGGATTTTTCATCTCACTTTTATTCCCGTGAGATTTATGCTACATTTGCCACAAATTACATTGAGTGGTGTATGTACTGCCAATTATTTTACACATTGTGTAATATAATTTCATTTATGAGTATTTACATCAATTTTTTATTGTCCTTATTTCACAGGGTGTATGTTTCGAAAGATACCCATGTAGGTAAGGGAACCTTTCACCCTCTTTTTAAAAGACTTATTTTGTTATGTATTTTAATTCACAAACTATTGTGTTGGGATATGTTCATCAATATCCTTATTGATTTAAATTTTATTTCCATGTGATGAGATACCCTTTTTATCTCTCATCAACTCATTTTCTGAGTTTTGTAGTAATGCCATTAGGCTGTCAAATTTTTGAAAGGGAACTTCCTAACCCAAATTTGATTCTTTGGGATAAACTTATACTCCTTGAATATGTCGTTCTATAAATATGTGTGAATAACATCTGATTGTTTTACACTTAATATCCACTTATATTTGGTGTATTTGTTTGTCACACATAATTATGTAATTGATTTATCCTTAAACCAAGGATACCGTCTTTGTAAGGGACTTCCTCTCAATCTCCTTTCATTGAGGGATATTTCGTTTTATACACAACATTCTTTTATACGGTGTATAAAACCCTTTGACATTTACATTTATACAAAAGGAATCTTTTTCTACGAATAATTTTACTAAACGACAAAAAGGAATGTTTCTTTTAACATACGCGGTGACAATGACCTTTTCCGCCGCCGTGAGTATTATTTGATCTTTAACTTCCTCAACAAGACGTAATGTTTTTAAAATAAAATAAATACCGTATATTATTTTATGTATTTTGGTATTGAAAATGGTTTTGATAAAGGATTCTATTTTGTTAATATATTTAAATGATATATTGTGATTGAAATGTGGAAGCGTTATCATTCCTTTATATTGGTTTTATGTGTTATAATTTTATAATGGTATTTGGACATTTTACGGGTGGTTACGTGATAAACCATATGACGGGTGGTGCCGTGAATACCAGGACGGGTGGTTACGTTATAACCTCCATTGCATTTGGTATGGAAGTCGTCCGTATGGCTATTCCATTAAGTATGTGTGGAAGATGGATGAATGGCTATTCCATTAAGTGATATGTGTGGAAGTCAACCTTATGGTTATTCCACTTAAGTATGTTTATGTCCCAAGATACCTTTATATGTTATGTGATCTTTATATGGGTTTTATGGTAGTCTTTTGGTTACAGAAGGGTATGTAATGAACTTTTATTCAGTGAAGAGTTTTTACTACTTCGAAAAGGTGAAAAGTATTACTTTGATAAAGTATACATGGTTTACTTGTTGTTTTGAAAAACTAACAGTTTTCATTCTTTGTGTATCCCTTACTGATATTTTTAAGCTCATCCCTTGTTTTTGAAATGTTTTTCACAGGACATAACATGGAATAGGGTCAAGGATGGGATCAAGGGAAAGTCATGCAACCTAAAACATGGAACTGTACATGTTTCTTTTTAAGAGTTTTTATTTTATAGAAACTTAGTAAAAGTTTCTACTTTGTAATCTTTTGAGATGTAATAGTTATGTCCTAATTCTCTAAAACTCTAAACCTGAAAAGATCCTCAATGTGAATTATTCATTTAATTCAATATTAAGTAAGGTTTAAGGTCGGGGTCTTATAGTTGGTATCAAAGGGAGGTTTAGACAACGTTAGGGATTATGAGTTTTTGTTAGACACGTGATTAGTCCCTATATCAATAATTTCAGTTAAATCCTTGTTTTATAACTTTTTTTCAGGTCAATTAAAGTCGGTTAATAATGGAAGGATAAGGATCTCAAACGACATTCCTATCTCTTCCTGATGACATGCTTGCAATAATTATTGCAAAGTCATGTTCGGATGATTGTGAAACTTTTTCTAGCATACAACTCAGTTGCAAGCAGTTGTTTGAGATATCAAACACCTCCACTATACCCCGTTATCATCATGGATCATGGGTTTTTTTAGACAAATACTATTTTCACAATATTCTCATATTTTCAAGAAAGGTAAATATTATCAAGGTATTTTCAAATATTTTACCTTATCATAATAATTTGAAGCATATTATGATTTTAAATATGGTGCTGAGGAAGGAGACCCTTGAGCAACCTATTTATATTTGATTTTAAAATATAGTCTCTCAGCACATACTTATGGTATTTTAAAAGGACCAATAATAGAATGTTTCAACTCAAATTATTTCCGACTATTTTATATAAATCATGTTTTATCAGATGTTTTGGAATTATATGTCATACATGATTATTTTCCAAAACTGTTTTTCTGTGAACTCCCATATGACCCATGTTGTACAAGGTGTATTTGGATGGAGGAAGAAAATGATTTTGAAGGATCTCTAAATCATTTTTGTAATGAATGGGACTTCTACCTACGTGAGAAAGATGACGATGAAACCGAGTGGACGCCATGATCATGGTATGATGTTATTCATTTTGGGAATCGTTTTATTTTATCTTATGGTGGTGAAATAAGACTTCAAGAATTAATATGTTGAGACCGTAACGAATTTGGATGAAAATGAGAGGTATAAGGAAACTATTAAGGTTAAAATATGTAAGGTTTATTTTTGGAGTTTTATAAAAATGACGACACACAGACCGTGTGACAACCCGTCGCATCGGACAAAGCTGCAGGAATCGAACCCACAACCAAAGTGCGACTGGTATTTATTGCCTACCACTGGACTACGTGATGTCCCTGGTTAGTTTGAATGATTATTTTTAGTTAGATGATTTTATGAATTAAGAGTAAGTTTATTTTGGGTTATCTATGTAAATTTATTAACCTATCATGGAGGATATGTGATTAGGTTAATTACTTTTCAATACGAGACATTATGAGCAACTGATGTTGTTTAGAGATAAATGTTATGATTTAACTTGGAAGACTATGTGACTAAATCCTTTAATTATTTGGGTTTCAATCTTAGTTTGGTTTACTTTGAAGAATTTTAAGGACAAATTGTTAATCTAATGGTCCTCATTGAGCTTTGGGTTTTGTTGGACAACTTTTGGAGATTAAGAATATATTTTCTTTTTATAAAGGGTTATCCTTTTCTGGATTATCTGATCTTGTACCAACCTTTTTCGTTTTGGTTTTGGTTAAAGTCTAAAGACATGGGAAAAATATAGTTATCTTTTTTGGATTAGGTGGTTCTCTATAAGTTGATTATAGTACTCTTAAAGTGAACAATTCTTCCTAAATACTCGTCTTTTGGAGAAAATATGAGTTTGATTAAGGAATCTAGTAAAAGTTAGAAGTCTATGTTACAAGTAAGTATGTTTCATTATGATTTAGTTAGGCTCAAAAATAAATTTCTCAATGAAGAGTAACTTAAAACAAAAATGTTGTATGTTATCTTTTCCTACTGGGGAATTGAATATTGTTTAACCCATCATAAGTTTGTGATTTTCGTGTGGTTAACTTTCTCCTAAACATGTTTTATATCACTCTCTATCAGAACATGGCCCTATGTTTTCTCCTCCATGTCCATGTTTTCCTACATGGATTCCCAGTATGGGATAACTCGGGTGACCTCTGTACTTATCTTTCTTTATTTTAAAGTGATTATTTTACCGACTCTTGTTCCGATATGGGACATTCAAGGATATTTACAAGCCCAATTTTAAAATTGCGAGGACGCAATTACCAAAAGGGGGGAAGGATGTAACACCCCAGGTAAATAAAGAATATGAAATTTTTTTATTTATCCATATTTGTGAATAAAATATTAATATTACATTAAAGGGGATGCTATGCTCGATGGCATACCCAATACGCAACAACGAGTTTCTTGGGAATCATACGTTGCACTCTAATAATAAAATAATATTATTTTAAATAATAGTTAACGCCTAGCCGTTGTAATGGCGGGAATGAACAGAACTACCTAAAAAATGATTATATATGTTTTCAAAATATTTTTACTCTTTTCAATAAATGTCAGAGGATTAAAAATGCGAATGAATCAAATTTTAAGCGTAGACAGTCTAATATTTTTTTAAAGGTCGATTAACCGCCTTTTGATGGAGAACCTCTTTTAAATCCACTTTTGACAATTTTATGTGTTATATATGACAAAATAATATTCTTCTTTATAATTGGGACATCAAAATTTACTTTGTGTAAATTTTTGGTATTTTTCCGAAAAAGATCAATTTTTAATGAATAGTGAAAACTGTTGTATTTTAATTCAAAACCACTTTTTAATATAATTTATTTATATGATTAGATTATATTTTTAATTGGTTTTAAAGTGTAAATACAATATATTTTTACCATTTAATCCAATGGTGGTCATTGTAATTAATATCACTTTAAGATTGGACATAAACGAGTGTCAATCTTTTGAAAGATATTGTTTCATAAAAACACGCTATTTGTTTTTACAACGGGATTTAATTATAAAATTTATTAATGCAACTTCTATGTTATGAATTTGGTAAAATATACATAATTTTTGAATTCAGAATATCAAATATAGCTTAGGGTGAATTTTTGGTATTTTTCTGAAAATATCAATTTTTGATGAATAGTGAAACCACAAAGTGGTGGTTACAAAATTTGATTTTTCGTTTAAATGTGAATATACCACTTTTGTGATTTGAATTTCAAAAATACAATTTAAATGATATTAATTGTTAAGTAAAATTTGGTTCAATGGGATGAAAATAATTTTTGATGAAAAGTAACTTTTAAGTTTTATTAATCGCGATTAAAGGTAATTAGTGTGATTTAAGGTAAAAATGATATTATAATAAAATGAAAATAGATTGAAACTTGTCCTAAACCTATTGGATGAGTTATGGCCGACCAAGACACCCCATGGGTCGATTTTTGGTACCCCATGGATCCACTTGGGTTTGATAATGACATTTATTCCTTTTTTTTAAGTTAAAATAAAAATGTCACAAACATGATTTGTTTTACTAAAACAATTTTTACATGTGGTTATACAAGTCATCATTTTAACTATAAATAGTCATTGGAAAGATAAAAATATTTCCTACATCATATTATATTTTTGTATAATTTTTAGACATTAAATAAATTAAATTCTTTATAACATCATGATGATGCATCGATGACCTCATTAATAAAGGATTTTAATAAAATGGAAAGATAATGTAAATTTGAAGACCTACACATGTCCAAAACCTATTGGATGGGTGGATTTAGAACACTTATCACCTTAGCCTCGAATTATATAAATTTGGGACCATTAAAATTGGAAAACCATTTGAAAATAAAGTAACATTTTATACTTTACCAAGAGTGCCCCTCCTCTCCTCTTATAAAAGGCCCCCACCTCTACCACCTTACCCACACCCCTCAAGCCTTTGGATTGGCCACTCTCTGATCATTTTGTCTCTCCACATTCCTCTCCTCATCCTATAATCCTTAACATAGGCATGAAGCTCTTCAAGATACCCTTTTGTTTCAAACCAAAGGGAGTTACCCAATTTTAAGGTAACATTTTCACTTGTGCTCTTTTGTTTTATTTTACTTCTCCGACCCCATAAAATCTTTTTATTTATTTCTTTTGTAACAACTCCAGTATCTTAAATATACTAGGATGTTGTTATAATATGTATTAGAGCTACAATTACACACACCTTCATCTAATGGTTAAAGAACATACTGTTTCTGTGGATGGTGAATTTCTGCCTCACGAAATGATGATTGTTCAACACTCATATAACACCTTCAAAGGTGGACATTAAGATGTCACAATGATTATATATGATATATAATATTTTTATGTTTTACTTAAGATTATGTGTTTTTCATTTGTGGCATACCTTTATGGCTTCCATTATGGGTATACGCGATAACTTCATTTTTGGAAGTGCGGACTACCGCCCCCTCAAAGTGATTTGATTCGTTAATGCCATATCAGGGATGTTTAAAGGATGGATATACAGTTATTGTATATGATTTTATACTGGAATTATAATATACCTTTATATCATTATTGTTTTCTTTCCATTAAAGTATGAGATATAAATGAATGTAGCGTTCATGCGTACGTATGGCTTACCCTCTCCATGAACGGTGCATTTCATTTCTTATCCTCAAATGTGATGTACTATTATAAGTACATATAATGGATATATATGATGTATGATACATCTAAAGTATGAATATAATTCTGGAATTTAAAATATACACATCTCTCATTTAGTTTTAATTCCATTAATATGACATAGAAATGAAAGTAGCGTTCATGCCTACGTACAGCTTACCGTCTCCATGAATGGTGCATTTCATTTATTACCTCTAAATGATTTTGTAATATTATAAATACATGTATATGATGGATATATATGATATATATGATATCCAAATCATGAATTTCATTCTGGATATAAAGAAACTTTGACAACACAATGAACATGTAATTGTAAGAAGTCCACTTTTGACTTAAGAACCATATATCGACAAAACAAACATTATTAACTTAAATGATTATATAATGTTTATAACATGTCAATAATTTATATAAAATGAATAATTAACTTGAAAAAGGTTATTAAGCAATTATAAATTAACTCAAGTTTATTATTCAGGACGTTAAAGAACGATCGAGTCAAGTCGGACCCGAGGTAAGGGATCCTACTCCTCTCTTTCTTTTTAAGTACACTCTTTTATGTCATTCAATTTAAGCTCATATTTCTTTTGATTGGGATGTTCTTTTTTATTACTCTTACTGTAATTTTTATGTTCATATGATTAGAGACCCAATTCTCTCTCATCAATCCATTTTGGAAGTTTTGAGTGGCGCTGTTAGGCTGCTGAATTTTCATAAGAGATCTAACATCTCTCTTTCTTTTTAAGTACTCTCCTTTTTGTCACTTCTTTTAATCTCATATTTGTTATTTTGGGGGATCTTATTTTATATTCCTCTTTCTGTAAAATTTATGGTAATAAGATGAGAGACACTATTTGAACTTATCAATCCATTTTTGTAAGTTTTAAGTGGCGTCGTTAGGCTAACGAGTTTTCGTAAGGGATTTTTCATCTCACTTTTATTCTCGTGAGATTTATGCTACATTTTGAACCAATTCCTTTGACTGGTGTATGTACTGCCCATTATTTTACTCATTGTGTAATATACATTCATTTATGATTATTTACATCAATGTTGTATTGTCCTTCTTTCACGGGGTGTATGTTTCAAAAGATACCCATGTCGGTAAGGGAACCTTTCACCCTCCTCTTTTTTAAAGAATTCTTTTGTTATTTCTTTTAATTCACATAATACTGTGTTGGGATATGTTATTATATATCATTATTTATTTAAATTTTATTTCCATGTGATGAGATACCCTTTTTATCTCTCATCAACTCATTTTCTGAGTTTTTTAGTAACGCCATTAGGCTGTCAAATTTTTGAAAGGGAACTTCTTAACCCAAATTTGATTCTTTGGGATAAACTTTTACTCCTTGAATATGTCGTTCTATGAATATGTGTGAATAAACTCTGATTTTTTTACACTTAATATCCACTTTTATTTGGTGTATTCATTTGTCACACATAATTATGTAATTGATTTATCCTTAAACCAAGGATACCGTCTTTGTAAGGGACTTCGTCTCAATCTCCTTTCATTGAGGCATATTTCGTTTTATACACAACTTTCTTTTATACGGTGTATAAACCCCTTTGACTTTTAATTTTATACAAAAGATTCTTTTTCTACGAAGCATTTTACTAAACGACAAAAAAGAATGTTTCTTTTAACGTACCCGGTGACAATGACATTTTCCGCCGCCGCGAGTATTATTTGATCTTTGTCTTCCTCAACAAGTCGTAATGTTTTTAAAATAAAATAAATACCATATACTCTTTTATGTATTTTGGTATTGAAAATGTTTTTGATAAAGGATTCTATTTTGTCAATATATTTAAATGATATATTTGATTGAAATTTGGAAATGTTATCATTCCTTTATATTGGTTTTATGTGTTATAATTTTATAATGGTACTTGGACATTTTATGGGTGGTTACGTGATAAACCATATGACGGGTGGTGCCGTGAATACCAGTACGGGTGGTTACGTTATAACCTCCAATGAATTGTGTATGAAAGTTGGTCGTATGCCTATTCCATTAATTATGTATGGAAGTTGGCCGAATGGCTATTCTATTAAGTGATATGTGTGGATGTCGACCTTATTGTTATACCACTTAAGTATGTTTATGTCCCATGTTACCATTATATATTATGTGATCTTTATATGGGTTTTATGGTAATCTTTTGGTTATATAAGGGAAAGTAATGAACTTTTATTCAGTGAATATTTTTTACTACTTCGAAAAGGTGAAAAGTATTACTTTGGTAAAGTATACATGGTTTACTTGTTGTTTTGAAAAACTAACAGTTTTCATTCTTTATGTATCCCTTACTGAGCTTTTTATGCCCATCCCAAGTTTTTGAAATAATTTTCATAGGACTTAACGTGGAATACGGTCAAGGATGGGATCAAGGGAAAGTCATGCAACCTAAAACATGGAACTGGGCATGTTTCTTTTTAAGAGTTTTTATTTTATGGAAACTTAGTAAAAGTTTCTACTTTGTAATATTTTGAGATGTAATAGTTATGTCCTAATTCTCTAAAACTCTAAACCTGAAAAGATCATCAATGTGAATTATTCATTTAATTCAATATTAAGTAAGGTTTAAGGTCGGGCCTTATACAAAACCTATTCTTTCAATAGTTTATCCCACAACCCTTGATGCTAGAATGATCTATGTATTTCCAGTGCATAAAATATGGGGAGAGTTCGGTGTCAGCATACACCAATTTTTTGCTGAGATTTTCCATTTTCCACCAAATGTGGTAAATAATGACCAGATAAAGGTTGGGAAGTATATTTAGGGTCTTCAAACTAATATTAGATCAGATGTGTTCAGATTGAGATATTATAGATATTTGAAGATGGTATAAATATATATTATGGAAAAAATGAATATGGTATGGGATGATAGATATATCACCTCTTTTCTTCTATTGGGTGGCATCCTTAATGTCACGCAAGGGAAGTAGTGGAGGTGGACATATCATTGTATACATACTGTAGGTGGGTCACATCAGTGATCCTCCTCTAGAACATCGATTATTGTGGGTAATGAGCCTCGGAGTGTCTATAAGTGCGGCAAGGGAGGACACCCCAAATTTTATTTTCCAATTACAATAAAGAATTGAAAATGTTTTAGATATGTTTTAAATTTATATCAGATATATCAGGATCTAAATAATCCTCGTTATGTTTGGGTTCATCATCTCCAAAGGCTAAAATGGTTTAGTCAGAAAATACAAAGACTACATGGCTCTAGCTAAAATCCTTATGAGTGAATCATTTTCACATTTTAGATGAGTTCCCAATGAAATTTGATGCATGACTCACAAAAATATGATCAACTATCTATATTTACTTTTTAGAAGAAATAGATTTATTTGATATTGGTGCCTCCTTGTCATTCATATATGTAGGTTTTTTATGTTCTTACACATCTAATAGAGCTTATGTCATTAAAATTGTAGTTAGAAACACCTCTGGGTAAGATAAAAGATCATGGGTTTGGGTTTCCATCTTTTTTTCTAATGATAGAAGATAGACAGTTGGTCTGTTGTTTTCTCGATCATGATCTCTACCTATTTAACATCATCAATGGTATGGATTTTCATGCAACACTTTCATATGAGGTTTAATTTTATCATCAGAGTGATTCAATTTTTTGGCTGATGGTATATATCATGATTTCCAAGGATATTGGGAACTAAGATTAGGTAAAAAGGGATTTTCCCACCTAGTGATTAGGAGTTTATTTTCTTCTATAATGTTTCAGACCGATGATGTTTTTTCTATCAATGATTTTATTGTTCTTGTTTCGGAATTTCCTGATGTTATCCTAGATGAATTCTCCAATATTACACCAGAGAGAGATGTGGAATTTACGATAGATATTGTGTCATGTACCTAGCTGAGATAGATACATTTTTATCTTATTGAACTAGTAGAGTTGAAAGAGATCATGGTAAAGTTGGGAGACCAGTTGGAAAAAGGATTCTCTTACACTACAATTTTAATTTGGTTATCCCATGTGCTCCTTTCTAAGAACGTTGGATGTTCACTTCGTTTAGATGTGGACTATCGAAAGATGAAACAAGTGACGGTTAAAAACAAAAATACTTTTTCCTCGAGTGGATGATTTTTTTGATTAGTTAAAGGGGGAAAGTGGTTTTCAAATATAGATAATTGGACTTGTTATCCTCACATAAATATTTGAGAGTCTGATATAATGATGTCAGATATTATGGGTATGTATGGTCATTATTAATATATTCTGATCTCTTTTGTTCAAACTAATGCTCCTGCAGTTTATATGGATTAAATGAATTATATATTCCATCAATATCTTGATAATTTTTTGGTAGTGTTTTTGGATGATATTCTTGTTTATTAAAAACGAGAGAGTGAGCCCATGAACAATATGAGTTTGGTTCTAGAAATTTTGGGGATTCACTGTTTGTATGAAATTATTTTTAAATGTAGTTTATATGTTCAATTAGTGATGTACATGAGGTAATGAATTCTTGTTCTTGGATTATCAGTTGATCCAAATAATGTAATGGATTTTTTTTCATTGAAGTATCCAAATATTGTCTTTGAGCTTCGAAGCTTCCCTTGTCTTTTCAGATACTACTGATGGTTTTTTAATAATATCATTATGTTGGCTTCAACATTAACTAATCTTAATAGGAATGTTGTGAAATTCACATGGAATGTGAAGTGTGAGACTTCATTCAATGAATTTAAAATTAATCTGACATCGTGTCTTATTCATAACATACGTGAGATCGATAAGGGATAAATGATGTTTTTTGATGCCTATACAGATGGATTGGATTTTTTCTTATATAGGATGACCATATGGTAGCTTATAACCCTTGTTATCTTCGATATAATGAAATTATTTACCCCACACATGATTTCGAGATTAGTTTAGTCATGTGTGTTCTTCAATTTTAGTGGAACAATCTTTTTGTGGAATGCTTTATGGTATTCTATGATAATATGCGTCTGAGTTATTTCTTTTCAAAGAATGACATAAAACTAAAATAGTGATGATCAGTAAAATAACTTCATACATATTACATCAATATCACATACACCAGATGAATGGGGAATTTTGTTGTAGACACTCTTTGCCGGAATGTACCATTACATGTTATCCTTGAATCAAAGGTTGAGCATAACTTTATGGGGATTATTTACCATTTTTATCTAGATTGTCATGATAATGTTTCGGCAATGGTTTTAACCAGTTTTCAATTATCATCATCTCTCAAGAAGTATATTTTTTCCATTTCAATAGTATTATGATGAGTATTAGAAGACTTAAGAAATACATTATGGTTGGGAGACTATTTTAGGATGGTATTTCTCTTGAGATGGTATACATAATTTTGGGAAAACGATTGTGATCCCAACATTTTTGAGGAGTTTAGTCTTGTTTCAATTTTTACATATCTACATGGTCCGTTAATCAAGGAAAAAAACATGTATTATAAAATGAGGAAGCCATTATGGTGGCTTGGAATGAAGCACGACATCGTAAAGTTAGTTTCTTTCTATTATAGCTACCAACATATAAATGAAGAGCACATGAAACCTTCTGGTTTTCTTCATCTTCATTCAATGATAATTTGGAAATATTATAATTTTTTCATGTATTTTTCTGATGGATTACCATGGACACCCTAAGGTAGTAATATTTTTTTATTGGTAGTCAGAGAGTTAATAAAGTCCACTCATTTCATTCTGATAAAGGATACAACTGAGGATGAACATCGTGGTATAAAATATGTGCAAGAGATTTTGAAGTTACATGTGAGTCCATCTAATAAGGTTTCAGATAGGGATCCTAGTTCAATCTCAATGTTCTGGAGGAGTCTTCAAGAGGAAATAGGAACTGAGGTCATGTATAGAAAACATGCCACCTACATAAAGATGGTGAAATAGAGAAAGTACTTCATATTCTAGAGGATATGACTCATTCCTATATCATTGACTTCAGAGGATCATGGTATGACAATTTGTGGTTGGTTGAGTTTTTTTAAAACAATCATTATTAGTCATTGATAAGAATGGATCTATATGAGGTGTTGCATGATCTCCCATGAAGATCACCTTTTGGATGGAATGATGTGGGAAAAGTATCTTTTTTCGGACCGTGTTTTGATCTAGTTATGTCTGCAATGATTTCGAATTACATTGAAAACCGGTTAGTGGAATGAGTTAATAAAAATTCTATCAGGGTCTGTGGAATTGATATTTGGAGTATTTAGTTATTGACTTGGTGTTCTTGAATGTTTCTCCTCGGTTGGGTCCTCGTCGACTTGGGAAGCATATAATGTTTTATCTACGGTATGTTGGACCATTTAGGTCACTAATCATCTCAAACAGGTTTCCTATCGACTAACATTATTAGGTGAGTTGAAAGATATTCATAATGTTTTCCATATATCTTAGATCAATAAATATCACCCGGATTATGACCATGAATAGAGTTGGGATGAAATTGAGTTAGATACAAATACATCTTTTCTGTAGAAACCAGTTGAGATAATTGACTCATAAGGGAATACATTGCATGGGATGTCTGTTATTTTAGTCATAGTTTTATGTTAGAAAGTATCATATTATCATGACTCTTGGGAATGTGAATCATTGATAATGAAGTGGTGACCTCATATCATTATTAGGATTACATATTCATAATGACTTACCATTGAAGAATGGTCTTATGGTTGGGAGTTTTTAAAATCTTGTTACCATTTTATCTGGTACAACCTTAACATCATAGTGGTTTTCCCTTCCTTCAATAATTGAAGGATAATTATAATGGTGAAGTCAGAGGTTTGTTGGTCTTTCAATAAGAACTAGTCAATTCGGATGGCACACAAATTGATTTAACCTCAGGTAACAAGGTTACACACCATGTAATTATTTCTGGCCTCATGTCGTGAAAGGGATGAAACTTTGAGTGATTACATGTCATGAATGGTTATTTCACATCATGACTTCATTCAATGATGAATTTGTAATCTGACGTGAATGATTTTCTAGTGTACTTATCCATCATGGAATTTATTATGTGAATAAAGGTTTCACACACTATAATGGCCTAGGTACATTTTTAATGATTGTTTTCATCTTCTTTTTAATTCCTTTACTGGTTTGTCATGGCTCTCAACCTGAGGCAGTTTTCGAACTTTTTTTGGACACATACGGACTTCTAGATCGATTTGTTTGACAATAGATCTCTATTGTGGTTGAGGTATGTTTATCCAGGTTATTAAACTTTCCATTCAATCATTTCCATTGACTATGGTATCACTGTTGGGTAAATTATTTGGATCCATTTGTCTATGTTTGGTGATTACTCTTAGTTTCATCATATATCTGTTGTTTGTTCTCATTCTCAGGGCCTTTTCTTCCTTTGGTTTGGGTACAAAGGGTGTTGTCCTTTGAGGTATGCACGATCCCTCTATTCCATCAAACCATTGTCTTCTAATTTTAAAAAATGCTGCTAATGATTTTATTAATGGGCATTCACTGACATTGTTTTTATTTATTGATATTGGATTTTGATACAGGAATTTTCAAGAGGTGTTTTTAGATAGGTTGTTCCGTGTCTAGAATATGTTGATGAACATGATTGTTTTTATTTATAAGTTATTTTTATATTGAAATTAGAATGATTGTTGTGTCAGTTTTAAAAATGGGTTTGAGTGAATTTGATTCCTAGGATACTAATAAATGAATAGAAAATGGTTATTAAAAAATAATTGAACCGAATTTTGAAAAAGGTCACATCAGTTACAATGGGTGCATGGTGGACGGATTAGCAAGGGGACAATATCCTTTGTTCTGTGAATATTAATGATGTTTTTCTTGTGGATTTCCTCTATTTCTTAGTTGCATTGTTCTAGGGAACTGATATTGACCATGGGGGGTTACTCATTAAGAATTCCATTGCACTATAGGCCTGTTGTTCTAGGATCAGAGTTTGTCAATTTCATTTATTGTGGGATGATTCGTTTTCAAATTGTACATATAATATTCCTAGGTGTTGTGATAGATGTGATTTATTTTTTATTTCCTATATTTTGGAGTTAGCCTTGATTTTAATGTTTAATCTTTTGGAAAATATTATTGAAAATGTTTTTTGAAATTTATATACATGGTTTTTTTATAACTTTGAAAAAATGTAAATGTTTTCCAAATTTTATGTAAAACTGTTTTACATCTAATCATGCCATGTGTTATTTAAAATGATAATACCTGGATTTTTATATAGTGTCTAGGTATGGAACACCTAGTTGGGATCCTTCTGAGCCTATTATCATTCAACCTACACACCTCTTCAGTGGTGTGTAGACCTTTGAATATCTTCCAGTACAAGGAATGGAATGGCACTGCAATGAAGAGGAAATGTTCATGCCAGCTAGTTGGTAACTAGTGGTTTGATGGTGGGATTCTATCCTGACCATTTTTGGAGTAACTATCTAGTTTTATATTCCTTTACAATTAGACTTTTTTTGTAGTTTGAATTACTTTTTCAGTTGCATGATTCCACCATTATCTTATATATATGGCATATATGTCTTATATATCTTCCACTTTTGATTCTAATTTAATATACATTGGTATATTCCTTGTGGTGGTTCCTTTTGGGAGAAATAGATCCTTCTATTTTGGTTTTTTGATGTCTGGGTTCTTGTTAAGTGTTTGTGGGGATCAGGAATTCCTTTCATGTATGTAAAAGAATTAGACATCTACCGAGGTTAAGGGAATCCCAGGTCGGTTTGTTACAAATATCAAATAAATATTAATAAAACAATTAAAATAATTATTATTGGAGAATATTAATTTGATGAAAAAATTTATATATGATCATCGCCTCATAAGGATATAATAAAATATTTGTATAGAAGTTAATTTGTTATTAGGATACTTCTAAAAGTTAATGTAATGAAAACTATCAATATTGGCAGAAATGATTTTCTATGAAGTTAATATTTTCTAAAATTATTAAAAAATCACAAAAAAATGGAAAAATAATGAATATTTATTACTTTTATCTTTAAATTTATATTTTATTCATTTATGATTTATTTGAAAAAAATAGGTAAAATTTAAAATCATTTAATGTTGGTTAATGTGCTATCATAGTAAATATTAAAATTGGATAAATATTGGTTAATCAAATGGTTAAGGATTAAAATAAACTAAAAATTATCTAAACTCTACCTATTTATGATATTGAAACCATATATAATCTAATTTTAGAATCATATCATTTTGGTGGTATTTGAAATGAGATTTAAGTTTTTTTAAATTAATATTTTTTTAAAAGTACAAAAGCTTTCCTCAGATAAACTATAATTGGGTTCCTCTTCAATCACAAATTCAAATCAAATTTTCATTTTTATATGAAAATAATTTTCCAAATTATTTTTCTAAACTTACATAGACACATTCTTAAGGTATGGTATTCCCAAAATACCAAGTATAGAGTCATTTTTGGAAGACCTAAAGGATTTGTTTCGAAGAATAGATAATTGCTGTAATTGACCACACTCTTATTCTAATCTTTCAACCCTAATATAAATAATTGATATATATCACAAAATAATAACTTAATAACACTAAATATTCATAATTTTTATTATAGTTATGTAAACACCACTATATATCCCCTTTCCCATCGAATAAGAAATGACAGTCTTACTCATGCTTATGTACGACTTACCGTCTCCATGAAGTAATACAAAAAATATTCGATCATCATATTTTATGAGTTGGAATTGTGATGAATATAATTTTTTAATATTATATTTTTTAAAAAATTATACTTCGGTAATGATACATCATAGTTACTTTTTTACAAAATATTCTTTTGAAGGATGATAATGTCGCTTATGCTTATGTATAGCTTACCACCCCTATGATGTCAAGTGATTCTTTTTTCATATATTTTTCACATAGATTTTAATAAGGATTAATTTTATGAATATATATGATATATATAACAATTAATTATTATAAAACTATAATATATAACATACATTTAGTTATTGAAATCTGAAAATAAAATGAATGCAGTGTTCATTCATATATATGACTAACCATCTCCCTGAATAGTGAATTTCATTTTAAACATTTAAATATTTTATTTATTTTCATTCTCTGAATATATTTGATATTTAAAAATCTATTTTCATTATGTATATTTTTAAATCATGATATAAGTAAGAGGACTTAAAATATAACAAACTAAAACACCTGATAAAAACTATGCAGTTATTACCCAAAACGCAACATTAAAATGAATATTGTAAATAAACATGTTATATAATGACATATGTAAAGAATATATGGAATAGTATAATTGAACATGGTTAGATAATATATTTATAATAAGATTATATTTATTATACATGAGCTTTTCCGGAGTACAATGTGAATTAAGACGTAAGGTATGCGACTTCATTCTCACATTTATTAATGTAGGGTACATGCATTATACTATAGTTATTTATTTTGTGTGGTTTATATACTACCCAATAATGGATTTTATGAGAATTAATAATATAATTTTTATATTTTAATATCCACATTTCTTTAATATTTCATTGTAATTTGTGTTTAATAATTATATTGCGATAAATGATTATTTTAGAATGTCATCAATAATTAGGATTTTTTAATTTTAAATAACCATTATTGAATATTTATCTTCCACATTATTATTTTATAAAAATATTTCAAAAAGGAGATTAAAATCCTCGTATATAGGTTTAATTTTATTTTTACCCATGTTTTACATTTTTAAAAATTATTTCAATTTTTTTTATCATTTTCTAATCAAGGATCGTCGTGACATTACAGAAAATTGTCCATATAAGGAATGTTTTTTAAAATAAATATCATGAATTGAATAGTCCACCATAATTATTCATTTATTATTATATGATTACATTTCAATATGACATGATTAATTTCAAATAATGCAGTTACTTTTACAATTGAGCAGTATTTAATAAAACATTTACAAATAAGAAAGGATATTTCCCTTGATAATTATTTTCATGTTATCTCTAAAAATTATTTTTTATCTATGATAATATTCATTAATTGTTTTTCTTTATTAATGGGTATAATTATTTAACAATACTAGCCACATGATTCCAAAATTCAGATTATGTTAATAATATGAGTTTTCTTAAGAAACCAATTTTTTTCAACTAGATATATTAAGATTTAATGATGTCTATAAAACCTATTACATTTTATTTGTTTGGATATGATGAATGATTTTTGATTTTTTTAAAAAAATATTTATAGTTTTTATTATTTCCAAGGGTTGACAACTTTCTCCCTCCAATGAATTGGGTAAAGATTTTTATCTCATGGGATAGATTGGATTAAAGGAAATGTGAACCCAGTTTAGTCTTACATGAATACAACCATAGAAAACAAGGTTCAGATATTCATGGTTATAATGGTTTTTAACTAGGTTGGATAAGTGTCTTTTTCTACTACGTTTTTCTTGGAAATGAACCTGAACTAATATAGAAATTAATTTCTATTTTTATTCATATTCTATAATTTTAGTTCTTTTTTATGATCTTATGGAATATATTCATTAAACATTTATGACCATCAATGATTTATTATATTAAAAAATATCATGATCATTTATATGAATGAAATTTTTTTCAAAACATATTTCGATGTTATTGTTCTCTTATACTTATGTTTTCTCCCATGACTTTCCCTTAGAGGGCATTTAAGTATAGATTTTTATTATGTTTTCTTTAAACAGGTTATAAATTTTAGTATATTTAGGAGTACTAAAGGGGAAAATTTTAATTTAAGATGATGATAATATTTCTCCAAATTATAATTTTTTTTCATGTTTCCATTTTCAATAAACTATTATGGTCATATGGGCATATATTTGTGTAGTGTAATTAATATTCATCTAAGAAGATTTAATATCCATGTGAATTAATATTGGGTTGTTATCTATCTTATAGTACCTTTTTCATTATACCATCATGTCCAAATTAGTTTTTATATATGGTATACCCTTTTCCAAAATCTGTTTTTAATTTTTTAAATAGTGTTTTATACGCTTAGGATACTGAATTTACTTCTCAAAATATCACAATTGTATTAAAAAAAAATTCAACAATTGTTTACTCAATAATATTTCATTTACTTGGGTATTCAAATAAATGTATAAATGATTTAATTATTTATCGGTTTAACATACAATAATCTTGCATTCCTTTTTTGTGGGTTGAAAATGTCATAATGATAAGTTTTACGCACATTTGAAATTCCCTAATTTTGATATGAAACGTTTTTTTGTTCTCCTTGGGTTATTTATGAAATTTTTGATTATGACACATGTGGATCACAGTAATTAATAAATATTATTGATGAGATCTTATAGTTTTCCTATTCATTCGCTAAATAATTTAGTTTCATGATATGACAGGTTTTACCACCCCATATTGAATAACCATGGTAATTTTCATTTGAGACACTATGGTGATGACCCTTGGTTGTATGATTATGATTATATATATTTATTTGTTTATCCAAATTTTCATATTAGGAATCATTTTCTTTTTATAATGATATTGCACAATTTCTCTATATCATTCCATAATGATATTCCTAATCTTATTATTAATATTCCTCAAGATCAGATGTAAAATATTTCCCTTACTACTCCTTACGCTCACCCTTTCCATTGAGGTATATATCTATGTTATGGGGTGATGTAAATGTACTTAAGATACCCCAATGAAGATGTATATCTAGTTTATTAGAATAGTCTTTTATATATCTATTTTTATGTAGCTAATTCCAAATAAGTTAATCTTTAAAAGATCATATATATTTTCTATTTAAGAAGGATTTATGTAATAAAAAGGTGGGATTCCACAGAAAATTTCATGGATGGAGGATTGATGAATGAATACACCCAACATCCCTTATTTCATCATTTGGGAGTTATATGTTATCATATGTATGATATCTATTTCCAATAAATTTATATATAGTGATACACTTTATTGTAGTGATTTCACATATATGTATCTCTATATATGGTATCAAAATGATTATTATAGAAATTATGTATATAAGATCTGATTGATTGATGTACTTACATGGTTTATGGGATGTGTTGGATTGAGAAACAATACATGACGTACGAAACACATCATATGAGATGTGGTGGTTCCCAAAAAAATATTCTATTATTGTATAAGAATATGTGGTTGGGATAACGTGATGATGTGATTCATTAGGTTATTTTTGTAATTCATAGAGTAGGTGTCTAAGCGATATATTTTTTTGGATAGTTATGGATCCATATTTTCATAATTAGGGAGAGTTGAAAATATTATAAAATTAGAAGTGGGGTACCCATGATCTTTCATTATTATATTATATATATTCTTTTATATGATACATGGTGTGGGATATCTATGGTGATATTGGGAACATTAAATATCAATTTAGCAGGAAATTAATCTACACTCATATTTTCTTATATTTAAAATTATTTCATTATCATTTTCACAATATGATCATGGGTGGATCATACTGAGTAAACTGCTAAGCTCACCCTATTTATATTTAATCTATTTTCAAGAGATCCAGTTTATTTTGGAGATTGGGATATATATTACAATATTGTATTTTTACAGGATCTAATTAAGATTTATGGTTACATTCATACTATACATTTGTTACTTATAGTCTCCCATTCATTCATTTTAATACTTTATGAAATTTCATTTTATGTATTATGGATTTTCCTTATATATATATTTATGATCATGCCTTGATTGGTGTATCAGTCTTATCTTTGTTGTATGCATGTTCTCATAGAGGGAAGAGACTCCAATAAGTTTTTATATTATATCCTTGATATTAGTCAACAACTTAGGGACTATTTAATGTGGGACATTGGAGTTCAACATAAATCTTATCTCATTGCTATACTTGGTGTCACACTCTTTTAGAAGAGGGGTCAATGAATTATATTACTCAAAATTTAATTCCTTTTTTTTTAAATTTATCTCTTCAATTTTATTATACTATGATCCACCGAGCCTTGAATTTTATAATTCATATTAAATTCATAATACAAATATTTTCAATACATTCTATTCAATTATGAAAATATTTAAATACGATATGTAATTTTTCCCATTCTTGCCTAATATTTCTCGATGTTTTTGGTTATAAATCAATAACATGTTTACATTGTTATTCTGTTATTAAACGATAGCATATGTTATATTTCTCATAATTTCATGAAAAATATTTCATTATATATCAAAAATATTAATTTAAATTCACATAAACTAATATTCAATAGGAATTTGGGTTAGGAATTATTTAAATAATTTAAATGGGTCATTATAATATTCTTAAAATTCTAATTTTTTTAGATACAATATCTACATTTTTCACTCGTTAATTGTTTTTTAGACCACTAAATAGATTTTTTTGATATTGAAATCTATGAAATTTACCTATATTTCATGAAACAGAATGGAATTAATTAATTTATATTTGGATACTCTAAATATTGTTAAATGTTATGTAGTTCATTAATTATTTTTTTATATATCTTTAAGTTTATATGTTTTTGAGAATTCTGAACATATCATTCCATAAATAATTTGGATTTATATTTTCATTGATCTATTTGAATGAATTAAGACATTTATACATTTATGTTATCATGAAAATAAATTATTTAAATATCTCATGGTTAAAAAATAACTGAATCTTTTGTTTACAAGTTACAACATGGTGTTTTTTCAATTTATTGCAATGTTTTATTGAAACTAATCCCATGATGTTTGAAGTAACCGTGTGAACCTTAAAATCTCTTTAATTGAGTAATCAAAATTTCATTATTTATTATAATGCATGATATGTTGAGAGACAACAATATAGATACTAGATGATGAAATCTCATGTGATTATATGAGGATATATCAATGGTACGGTTGATGAAATCCCAAGCAACTACAAAATAATATATTCAACCATTTACTACATCAACCACAAGACAATCTGAACATATGATCCATTCGATAGAATAATAATTTTTCTAACCACAAATCATATACATCATGATTACCTGATAATCATTGTTAAATTTTTATATT
The DNA here is from genome assembly GCA_963277665.1 of Viscum album. NCBI lineage: Eukaryota > Viridiplantae > Streptophyta > Magnoliopsida > Santalales > Viscaceae > Viscum > Viscum album. The sequence continues at coordinate 1,633,551,883 of OY728132.1, read as the reverse complement.
ATTGATTTTATAGTAAAATATAAAATATCAAGATTTATTTTTTTGCTTTATTTTTGATGATATTGTTTAATGGATTCTTAAAATAAATATTTTACATTTTTATAGATTTAAAAAATATATTAATATTATATATATTTCATTGGGGTATTATTAGAGTATTTTTAATTTATTAAAATTTTATTTATTTATTTATGAATTCATTAATATACATACAAAATGTATTTCAACTAGTTATGTTCTTTTATATTTTGAGTTCATTTCTTCATCTTATTATATTCTATTCTAATATTTATTGAAATAATAATAATTAGCACTATTTTTTTAATGTATTATTATTAATTTTTTTTAATTACACTATGCATGAAATTATAATGTTTTTACAAACATGGATATGTATGATAAAATTATCCAAACTTTTTAAGGGATTTATTTTACATACTATTTTAGAGAATATTTTCCATAAACCAACCGGAGATGACCATAATATTTTCACCCACCAGAACACTCAATGAGAACCATGAGAATCCTCGATCCTCTTTACTTATCCATTACTATTGATAATTTGGAATGCCTCTATTGGGAACTAATTTTCAAAATAACTATATGAAAATAAATAATCAAGAGAATATAAAATTGCATGTGGAAGAAAAGAAAAAATTATCCAGATGTATGTTCATATGACCTCATAATTCACCTATAACGATTGGATGGAACTCATCTTATGAGAGAACTAGAGCTAGGTTGAATGTAAACATAATTATTGTGACGAATATTGGCGTGTGAATTAAAATCCCTCAAAGGAATTCCAAAATAAAACAAGTCTATATTAATTACATTTAAAAACAAAAAAAAAGAACACTTATTAGAATTTAGGACTTTCAAAATGTGGGATTCCTACAAATGATTGGAAACTGCTAACATACATCTATTTTTAAGAAAAATTCCTTTATTTTCATTTAAATATGTTTTTCTAAAGTGTGAATCAGTCCCAATAAATAATTTAAAAGAGTTAAGAATTTCAATAAAAAATATTTTGTTCAACAAAAAATTAATTTATAATTTCTTCAAAACTAAATACAGAAAAATATTTATTTTATTATTTTATACTGGTAAATAAAACTATGTAACGAACATTTAAAATATTACTCTGGAAAACTATAGTATAAGTATGTATAAACTATGGGAAATCCCTAAGCATCTATGTTAACTTCTTATAAGGATCCATATACCTCAATAATCAATCAATAAAAAACATTATCCTGAAGAATCCATTATTGAGGTAAATTTGATTATTTCAATTCTCCCAATTACATCACCATTTTACTTAGTTTGTGTTGTAGCATAATCCTACCAAGGATCCCGATAGAGTGGCTGACTTACTCATTCAAAAAACTAAACCTTATCTATTTGCCATTGTACCCATGGATCTAGTGTGTTTTATGTTACCAAAACATGGATTTTATCAAATTTTAAAATTAAATAAACATTCATTATAATTAAATCCCACATCTACATGTCAATGTAGTAATATTCATTAAATAATTAATTAAAAATACAATTTAGATTCATTTTTTCACACATAAAAATACATTTCAGTTTATTAATTTGACATTAAAACCCATTAACAAAATAAATGGAAAATGTAAAATAATATATTTTCCAAACGGATTTAGAAAACATGCATGATGAAGAAGAACCATGCAGGATGATTAGGGAAATAATGTAAAAAAATTAGAAAACCATTTATGATATCTACAACCAATTTTAATATCATATATTTACTATATAATAATAATAATAATAATAATAATAATAATCAAACTACTCACGAAAAAAGGAATTCAAAATAAATGTTCCCAAATAGGGAACCTACATAAAAAATGATTCCTTAATATCGAAAAAATTAATTTACCTCGAAATTGAGGATGGAAGCAAAATATCATCTTTTTACACGAACCAACATAGTCACCTATATTTTAATAAATATCCATATCTGTATTGTAGTTACTTTCTTCAATATGAGGTAATATTTTAAAATATGGTATTTGTACACTTATGTGATAGATTTTTCATCATAATTCTCTATAATGGATTTCATGACATGAATTGAGGTTGCAAGCCCTGTAATAGACCACATACATTATTTGTATAATGTTTAATGCAATTTTGTTTAAATTACTTCACCGGTTCTTCATGGATATCAACAAAAGGTAGTTTCCAGGCATTTTTGAGACACTCAACTCCTTTTAGAATGATCTGTTTGAAACTCAATCTCTGTTGTGATTGAGGTACGTCTCTCTAAGTGTGTAACCTTCTCATTCCTTCATTACTATTAACCATGGTATTTTCGTTGGGTTATGTATTGGGATCAGTTGGTCACTGGTGGGTGATTCCTCATGGTATCATCCTAGATCCGTTGTATGATCTCATTCTCAAGGACTTTTTTTCCTTGGGTTGTAATGCGGAGGGCATTCATCATTGAGGTATGTCAGTTTACTCTATTTTAAGAACCCCTAGTCTTTTAAATTGAGTCAATCTTAATGTGGATTTTATTATGGGACCTTCATTTACATTTTTGGGTTTCCTTGATATTGGCTTCTATTACTGGCATGTGTAACCTCGGATTTTAGGTTGGTGGTTCCGTCTCTATAATACGTTGATGAACCTAACTATTTTTCCTAATAAACTTGTTTTTATATTGGAATAGAAATGTTTGTGTTGTCTATATTGAAAATTTTATTGAGGGAAATTTTTTTTTTCCCATGTTACTAATAAATGATGGAAAAAATTTTATATTCATAGCATCAAACTTCACTGTGAAAAAGATCACATGGGTTACCTTAGGTGGATAGGGTGAAGGTTTTTCACGGGACTATTGTTAATTGTAGCATATTTATAAAAGAGGGGTTTATTGGTGATTTAATCTATTTACAAGGACCAATATTCTAGGGGGACGATATTGACTTGGGGGGGGTTACTCATGGGGTATTCATCTACTTCCTTGGCACATTGTCCAAGGATCATAATTTATGCACGTTATGGATTTTGGGATGAGTCGTTTGGGGATGGACCTATTATATTCCTCGGAATTGTGATAAATGTGTTTCTCTTCTAAATTTCATATATTTATGGGTTTTCCTAGATATTCATTTTTATTATTGTGTAAGATGATATTGAAACTTGTCATTGAAATTGATATACACAGTTTTGTTTAGTACTATTGAAAAAATGGATTTGTTTACACTGATTTCTATAAAAATTATTTAGTTTTTATCAATATCATGTTTTAAATAAAATTATAAGAAATGGTTTTTTATACCAATACTGAGTATGGACCTCTTAGGTGGGATCCCACTATTCCTATTAGTATACACCCATAACACATCTTCGGTGGTAGGTTGACCTTTTTTTTTGTCTTCTAGTGAAGGGAATTGAAATGCACAACACTAAGGGTTATAGGTTTGTGTCATCTAGTTGGGAATCTGGTAGTGTGATTGTCGGATTTCTTCCAAAATATCGCATGGAGTGGCCATTTGGTTTTTTATTACTTTGTAGATAGACTTGAATTGTAGTTTTTAGCAAATCTTTTAGTTGTTTGTTTCCATTATTCTCTTATAGTTATGGCATATATTACTACTTTGTCTTACATAGTTGATTTTTTTTAATTGTATATATTCTACGAGGTAGTTCAGGATGGGAGAAATACATCCCTCAATTGTGTTGTTTCATGTCTGGGTTCTGGTTTCCAGTCCATGGGGATCGAGAATTCCCCTTTGGTGTGTAACAGAATGGGTTGGCTACCGAGTTTCAGGGAAAATTACGTCGGTTGGTTACAAATATCCAATAAATGTTAATGGAACTAGTAAAATAATTATATTATAAGAAAATTAATGTTATAAAATAATTTGATATATGATCTTGATATCATAAGGTTACAGTAAAATATTTTGTTTTAGGTAACTTTTTACGATGATATTTTTAAATGTTCATGAAATGAGATCTTTCAAAATTGATCATTATGATATTTTATCAAAATAGTATTTTCCCAAATTATTTAAAAAAGATAAATCATATTGAAAAATATATAAAATTAATTATATTTTCCAGTTTTATATATATTTTTCGTGTATGATTAAATTGACATCAAATATGTAAAATTTTAAAACATTTAATATTGCAAAATTTATTAACATTTTAAAATTAAATTATTTTAACTAACGTTTAATCAAAATGATATGGTTTAAATTAAACCAAATATTATATAAACATTATTTATTAATGATATAGCAACCTTTTATCATCTTATTTTTGAATACATATCCTTTTGGCGGTATCTAGAAAGAGAATTAATTTGTTTTAAATTAATAATTTTTTTAATAGTTAACACATCTTCTCACATAAACTATAATTAGAAACCCCCTCCATCACATATTCAAATATTTTTTCCATATAAATTAGACATAATTTCCCATATTAAAATATAAAATTCCCTAGACGCATTATAGTTTTTTCATATTATCAAAATACCAAAAATGTTATCATTTAGGTAAGATCTAAAGGATCAATTTCGAAGAATTGGTAGTCGCTCTAATTGACAACTCTTTTTTTTACCCTTTTATAACTACTTTAAATAATTAATATATATCATTAAATAATAAATTTATAACTTATATATTCATAGGTTTTATTATAATTATAAAAACACCACTATACAACCCCTTTCTAATCGAACTAGAAATGAATGTCTCCCCCACATGTACATACAACTTACCGTCTCGACGTAGTGATACAAAATATATTACATCCTCATATTTCTTGAGTTATAATTATGATGGATATCATTATTTTATATATTATATTCATAAAATAATTATACATCTATATTGATAACACCTTATTTTCATTTTTTACTACATAAACTTTTGAGAAATGATAATGTCGCTCCTGCGTATGTTTGGCTTACTATCTCCATGGTGTGATGTGTTTAATTTTTCATCTATTTTTCACAAAAATGGTAATACAGATGGGTTTTAGGAATATATATGATATATATATATATATATATATATAATTGTTATATAACTATAATATATCATATAAATGTATTTATCTAAATATTACATGAAAATGAAAGCACTGTTCATGCGTACATATATCTTATGATCTCTATGAACAATGTATTTAATTTATAACATTTAAATATTTTATTATTTATTATTTATTAAATATATATGATATTTATATAATTATTCTCATCATATAGATTATGAAATTAAGATATAATTAATATGACTAAAAATATAACAAATTAAATCTCTTGAGAAAAACAAAGTAGTTATTACCCAAAACATAACTTTAAAAAGAATCATGTAAATAAATAGGTCATATAAGGTCGTATGTAAAAAATTTGTGGTATCATATAATTGAATATGGTTCATTAATATATTTATAGTAATATAATATTTCTAATATTTATGTTTTTCATGAGTATAATGATAATTAATACGTATGTTATTGGATTTTTGTCTCACATTGATTTCTGTGGGACACAAGGCTTATAATCTAATTTTTTCTTTTTTGTTGTTTAAATACAAACCATTAATGGATTTTATTATAATTAATAAGAATATTATGATATATTCATAACCAAATTATTTTAATTTTTCATGTCCAGACAATTATATTAATTATAATTTGATAACTGGTTATTTCTGAAGATCATCAATAATCGGGTTTTTTTCAATTTAAATCACCACTGTGGAATATTTATCATCCACTTTCATGATTTCTAAATATATTTGAAATTAAAATTTATTATTCTCCTATGTATATTTAATGTTATTTTCACCCATGTATTACATATTACAAAATGGTTTGAAAAGAATACTGTTTTCATTTTCTAAACATTTCCCTTTTGGAAATTAATGTAAATAATACAAAGAAGAAACATTTTTTACCATATAAAACATGAATTTAATCATCCACCATCATAAAAACTTTATGATTCTAAGATTATTTGGAAATATTACATGTTTATTTTCAAAAAAAAATTACTTATTTTAAAATTTAGTAGTATTCTAATTTTTTTTTTCAAATAACAAATTGTGTGTCCATCATTAATTATATTCTAGTTATCAGTGAAAATTATTTTTCATCAATGATTAAATTCATTAATTTTTATCATTTTTTAATGGGTATAATTTTTGGATCGCATTTTCCCTATTATTTCTAAACATTTTTATATTAATAATATGATTTTACATTTTAATCTTATTCATTTTCCACTGGTTATGTTATGATTAAATGATGATTATAAAACCCAATCCATTTCATGGGTTGAGATATGATTATTGATTTATGTTCTTTTGAAAAAATATGTATAATTTAATTCACGACAATGGTGTGACCAATATCTCCATTTAATGCATTGGGTAATGATTTATATCTCATTAGATGAACTGGGTTAAAGGAGAAGTGAACTCAGTTTAGTAATATTGGAATAGAACCGTAATATACTTAGTTCTATAATTAATGGCTAGAATGGGTATTGAATGAGGTTCATTAAGTGACTTTTTCAATTACTTTGGTCTTGTAAATGAGACTTAACTACTATGGAAATTATTTTCTATGATAATGTGTATTCCACTATTTCTTGTATTATGTCAAGAACTCATTGAATAAGTTTTTTATTACTTATGAACTTCTATGATTAATTTTATAAAACAGTATGTTGATTATTTCAACAAATGATATCTTTTTCAAAACTTATTTCAATTTTATTATGCTCTTATTAATATGTTTTATCCACTGATTTACCCTTAGTAAGAATTTAAGTTCACTATTTTATTATCATTCCTTTACAATTGTTACAAAGAATGGTTTATTTATGAGTAACAAAATGGAAGATCATAGTATGATATTTTGATGATCAGTCACTAAATTATAAGAATGTTTTCAATGTTTAGAAAGACACTAAACTATTAATGTCCTATGGAATATGTTTTTGCAATGTAATTATTATTCCTCTATGATGATTTAATATCCATGTGAATTAATATGGGGTCTTTATATCTCTTCCAATAACCATTTAATCATAACTATACTTCCTAGTAATATTGTATTAATTGGAGGCCGTTTTCAAAAATCATTATTAATTTTTTAAAACATTTTTTTATAATTGTTATGCTGCAGAATTTACTTCTCAAAAATTTCCCTCTTGTCTTAAAAAAATAAAATTTTATTTTATTCTTCTGAATACTAAATCATATTTCATTTCCAAGGGTATTCAAATAAATTTATATATGATTTATTTTATTATAGGATTAATATACACTAATATATCATTCCATTTTTGTAGGTCGAAAATGAAATGTTGATTATTTTTATGTACTTTTGATATGCCATGATTTTGAAATGAAACTATGTTTTTGTTTCCAATGGGTTATTTATTAAATGACTGATAATGATCACAATGTACAACATTAATTAATACATATAATTGGTGATACCTTGTTATTATCCAATTAATTAGTTAATGAATTTAATTTCATGATATGACATGCTTTAAAATAAAATGGTGAATATCCTTGGTAATTCTCATTTGCGACACTATAGTGCTTACACTTGGTTATATTCTTATTATTGTAGAGTTTTAATTTTTCTTCCCAATTTCCATGTAATGATTCATGTTCTTTTTTTTATGATATTATACTTGTTCTCTATATAATTCCTTAATTATGTTCCTAATATTTTTATTAAGCTTCTTCAAGAACATGTGTAAACTATTTCTCTATTATTATTCAATTACCAGCCCTTATGATCACCCTTTCCATTGATATATGTCCCTATGTTATGAGATGCAATAAATTTACTTATGATACACCAATGAAGAAGTTTTTCAGTTGGATCAGAATAATGTTCTACTTATCCATGTTTTAGGTACCAAATTTCCACGAAACTAGTCTATAAATGATCATATATTTTATCAATTTAAGGAAGATTTATTTAATTAAAATGTGGGATGTTATACATGATTTCATAGTTGGAGGATTGATGAATGAATAAACCATATCTAGTTTTTTTTCATCAACTGGGAGATATATGTTATCATATGTTTGAATTTTTTTTCCAATAAAGGTATATAGGGGGATACGATTTATTGAGGTTATTTCAGAAATATGTATCTCCTTATATAGTATTAAAATGAATATTATTTGAACTATTTATATAGGATGTGATGGCATGAAGAACTTACATGGGGTATGTGATGTAATGGACTAAGAAATAATACCTAATGTATGAAACACATAATATGAGATATGGTGGATCCCAAAAACGTATATGTTACTATATATTAATATGAGGTTGGGATGATGTGATGATGTGATACATTAGGTTCATGTTTTTATTCATATATTAGATGTTTGTGAGAAGTCATATTTTGGAAAGAAATCGATCATGATTTTCAACATGGGGGAGAGTGGAAAAAAGTCGAAATGATAGAGATGGGTACCCTTGATGTATCAATTTTTTATTATATACTTTGTTGCATACGATACATGGTGAGGAATATCCATGGTGATGTTGGGAACACATTATACTAGTTTAGCTGATATGACTACTTCACTATTTTTCACATAGATTTCCTATTATTTCACAATCATTTAAACAAGACGCTCTAGGGAGGATCTTAGTGAGTATATTATTATGATCACCCTATGTATATTTAATAAATTTTCCGTATATCTAGAGTAGGTTGTAGATTGTGCTATATGTTACAAGACCACATTTTTTAGGATCTATTTGGGATTTTTGGTTACATTTAAACTATAATTTTGTTACTTATATTCCCCATTTCATTTATTTTAATACAGTAAGACATTGAATTTTTTTACATGGGATTTGTATTATATATATATATATCTGATCTAGTCTTAATTGGTGTGTCTATCCTATCTTTCTTGCCAGAATGTTCTCATAGAGGGTAGAGAATTCAATTTTTATTATATATTATACCCTCATTGTAAGTCCCCAACATAGAGCCTAATGAGTGTGAGAAACTGGTTTTCACTATCACCCTTCTCTCATTGTTGGACCTGGAGGAAGACTATTTGAAGATAGGGGTCTAGACATTATATAACTCAATATTTGAAGATTTTTTTTACAATTAATTACTTCTATTTGATTATATTTTTTTCTATAGTTCATGGAATTTTATCAATCATATTTTATTTATTATAAAAATAGATAATATAATATATATTCAACTACAATAATACCAAACTACACTATCAAATTATTCAAATTTTGGTATAACCATGCTCCATGTATTGTGTTATACATTAATTTCATGTTTACTTTTTTCTTCTATTTTATATTATAACAGGATTTATATTTCTCATAATTTCAGGAAAATTATTTTTTTATATATCCAAAAAATTTAGGTAAAATTACATAGAATAATAATCAATATGAAATCGTGTATGGAGTGTTTTAAAAATTTTAAAGGCCCTCTAAAATATTATTAGAGTAAAATTTTCTTGAATAAAATATCCTCATTTTTCAATCATAAATTTTTATATAAACCCCTAAATTGAATATTGTTTTTTAGATGGAAATGTATGAAATTAATCTTTATTTTATTAAATTTTATGGAATTAATGAATTTCTATTTAGATAAACAAAATATTGATAGATGTTCTAGAGTTGTTTAATTATTTTTATGAATATTTATGTTTAAATTTTTTAGAGTTTTCCGATAATATCATTCCATAGAATATATGGGTTTATATTTTCATTGATACATTGGAATTCACTAATTCATATATACATTTTTTTCATGAAAAATAATCGACTAAAATTTTTGCATTTACAAAAAAATAATTTAATCTATTCATTACAAGTTATTACATGGTATTTTTTTCAACGTAATGCAAGGTGTTCTTGGATATTAACCCATGGTTCTTTAAGTATCCATGTCAACCGTAAACTCTTCTTATCTATGAAATCAAAATTTAAATATTATTAATATTACATGATATGTATGGTGACCAAAAAAAGATACCATATAATGAAATCTCAAGTGACTATATATTCAAGTATCAAAGGTACACTTGATAAAATCTCAAGCAACTATATAATAAAATATTCACCCATTTAGTAGATCGACCACACAAAAAACTGTACATTATGAACCATTTAATGGTATTATATTTTACTAAACCACAAGTAATATTCATCATGGCCACTCGATAATCATGTTTAATTATATATATTATTCATTACTAAAATCTGAAATCTCAAGATTTACTTTTTTCATTATTTTTGATGGAATTGTTAATTAGATTCTTAAAATAAAAAATTTATTTTATCATGGCTATCAAAAAATATGAATATTTTATATATTTCATGTAAATATTTTTATATTATTTTTGATATATTAAATTGGCATTTTGTTAGTAATAAATTCCTATATACACATAAAAAATTTATTTAAATTAGTTATGGTATTTTATATTTTTAGTTTATATAATCATCTTATTATATTCTATCATAAAATATAGTGAAATAAAAATTGTTAAATAATTTATTTGTTTAATACAGTATTATCAAATTTTGATTGTTTACACGTCGACATAAATTAGAATGTTTTCTTAAAAAAAGATTTGGATTATCAAAATATTATATTATTATTAATGGATTTATTTTAAATACTATTTTAAGACTATATGTCACGAACAAACTAAATTTAACCGTAAAAATTTCCCCCTCCCTGACCCACAATAATGCCCAAGAGGTATTTTCAATGCTTTTAGTTTAGACAATAGTGTCAGGAAGTAATCATGTATATACTGGGAACGATTTTAAACAAGAACTATAAGAAAATAAATAAATACGAGAAAATATAATTGTTCATGGAATATGATATGTAATTAACTAGATGTTTATCCATGTGAACTCCTAAGTCACCAATAACCAATGGATTTCACTCCCTTCATGAGAGAACTAGTGATAGGTAGAACCTAAAAATGATTAATTTTAAGAATAATATAATGTGAATTAAAATTCTCCATAGGAATTATAAAATTAAACAAGACCATCTGACTTACCTTAAAAAAGAAAAAACATACATTTTATAATTTAAGACATATACAAAGTGGGTTTTCTACTCATTATTGGAAACATATGACATGATTCTATTTTTAAGAAAACTAATTTTATTTTCATTAAAAAATGGTTTTATAAAGAGTGAATCATTTCTAATAAATAATTTTCATGAGGGAGAAATCTAATGAACTAAGAGTCAATTCAAATAAAGAAACATTAATAGTTTCTTCAAAAATATAAAATATAAAATATTTATTTTTTTATTTTATAAATGTAAATGAAACTACATAATGAACATTTAAAATAGTACTACGGGAAATTGGAGTATTAGTGTGTAAGAACTATGGTAAATCTGTATGTAGCTATGTTAACTTGTTATTAGGATCCTTGTATGATAGTAATCAAACAATAAAAGTCATTATCAAGATCAAGACACTATAGATGAAAATTTCACTGTTCTATTCATCCCCAAAACATCATCATTTTATTTATTCAGTGTTGTTGCATTATCTAACCGAGGATCCTGAGATAGTACCTGTTGAATCAATCATAATACTAGCCCTTCTCTACATGTCATTGTACATATGATTACCATGTGCTCTACATTTCTAATCGAGGATTCTATCTATTTTTCAAAACTAAACATACATTAACTATCAGTTTATCCAATAATCACATGAAAAGGAAGGAATATTCAAAAAATCCTTAAAAAAAATCAAATTTAGAATAATTTCACATACACAAAAACACCTTATAATTTACCCATTTGAAATTCAAAACAATTTAGAAATTCAAAAGAAATTATTTATTAATATATTTTAATTATGTATTTGGAAAACATGAATGATGAAGATGAGTGATGCGTGATGATTTGGAAAACAATGTAACATAATTTGAAAACCATTTATGACAGCCCAAATTTTTTTTAACATCATATGAAATCTACATAATAATAATAATAATTAAATTTCTCAAGAAAAAATAGTATTAAAAATAAATTTTCCCATATAGGGAACATACCTAAAAAATTTAAAGGGAAAAATTGAATTCACCTTGAAAATGTTGATGGAAGTCAGAAATCCTATTTTTACACAATCACACATATACACCTACTCAAACACAAATATATATATATATATATGCATTATAGACATTCCCCACTTCATGAGGGAATATTAAAAAAATATCATATTTTATTATATATATTCCCCTTACCTATGAATATTTTTGTATTTCTTATTCCTGAATTTCCATCTACGACACACAATGAAAATAGTAGAAACCAAAAAAATACAAAATACCTAATTAAAATAGTGAAAAAGACTAAAAAGGGAAAATAATTACCTGATAGTTCTGGATAACCATATCCATTCAATGTGCATTAATGAACATTCCATAAAAGTTCTTATGAATAATAAAAAACATGAATGAATAAGAGAAATACCAAAAATCATGATAAGGCACTCACGAGGTACATAAACGAAACAAAAGAGAAATGAAAACATCAAATAAAAGGGGAATGAAGAAGAAGGGGATAAAAGAGAGTAATCAAAGAGAATCACACAAAAAATGTGATAAAAAATATCCCCTAAGAGGTATTGGAGGAGGAGGATTATGGCTTGAGCCCCTTGGTTGTGTATGTCTCTTAAGGAAGGGGAAATGGTGGGTGTTAGGTCCCGTGGGTATGCGGGAGGGAGAAAAAAGATAAATGAATAATAATATTACTAATAATAATTGAAATAGTAATATGTAATAATAATATATTAAATATTATTTGGTAAATAAAAAATATTAATAAGAATTAATTTTTTTTGAATGGTTATCCCATAATGTTTGGCCACGTGGTCTTCCAGACCATGCATCAACCTTTCAGTACCTTTTTCCATGATATATGAGAGGTCAAATAGTTCATGGGGTATGGTGCATAATAGTGTGTCTGACATTGTCGTATGTACAATGCTATTATCATGTCTATATAAATTCCCCAATGTTATCACATTAATTCCTCTATTCATTCACTAACTATACACCAATGATGAAAACACCAATATTTAAATTTCCAAAATTTTATTGTTCCAAAACAGAAGACAAGTACTAAATATTATGAAAATATAAAATATATTTAATAATTTCAGAGTAGGATATGAAAATTTTCCCTACCATGATTCATTATTCCCATAGAATTTCCATGACTACTTGATTGATCATTGAATAAAGCACATACAAAACATCCTTAAAAAAACCTATTTCACAAAAGGAAAAAAACTGAGGATTCCATTTCACCAAAAACATGAAACATCAGTACCCTAAACAAGCTTCAAAAAATATTCTCAATGAACCAACACAATGTTAAAAGAAACAATTAATATCTCCAAAATTACCACACCACCAAATGAAAAAAATTACAATATGGAACTCACATCTCCAAACATAATCTCCATACAAGGAAAACTCTGACTCCTAGTATAGAAATCATCGATGAAACCCATCAAGGTATGTTTATAATCAATATTAGAATCTTTCATATTACCCATTACCCATGTTATATGAAGACTATGATTGCATTCAGGAAGGGTGGAAATAATATAATGTACTATCAATAATAAATAGAGGCCATGTTAACCATTGGGTCCTTCTACAGAGGCCTCCCCACAAAACAAGAACTTTGGTTGATCATTCTATACTCCCCCAAATATCTTCATATAGTGTCCTCCCTAGAATTTTAGAATAGTTATCATAATTGGATTTACCATGCTAAAACACCACATAAATGGAAGAAAATTCCAAAATAATTGTTACATGGAATATAAAATTTTAATATATATAATTTCACACATCATAATCCCATCCCAAAATATACATCCATTAGAACCAAAATGACCAAAAAAAGTAAAAAACATAAGGCTATGACAAGAAACGTCAAAAACGCAATCTAGAAGCATTAACACTTTCTAAGGAACATCTATATGTAAAACTATTATATTTTACAAAACATGGACAAATAACTAGTTTTCGATAATAAAGAATAGGTAGGAATTATCAAAGAAAAATTACATAAATATGATGGATGATCACTAAATTTATTTCCATCTATAAGGAGTTATCATAGTGGAATCACAAAGACAAACACATGTTAATTATTTCCTCATTTATTTCTATAACATCAATCATCACCTGATCAAATTGTTAATTGGTAGCCAATATAATCTATAAATTGGAAGGAATTCCAAAAAGTGATACCCATAAAAGGGATACCTAAAATAACATTCGTTTCCAATGTTTAAATGAAAATTTTTGGGGAGCATCTTCCACCGATAGTATCTCTATCACAATGTGAAAATAATTTCACATAGACCTATGGGTATAGAGATGTTATCTTGAAGCATCATTTACAACATTGTTAGTAGTTGATTATCCTAAAACACATATCAGTCCATCAAAAATAATAACTATAAAATTTAATATAACCCGGGAGGAAACACTAAATGAAACATAAATACATTTTAATTACCAAAAACCCACTCTTCTCCATGACTTTTCTAGGGAATACTCTACAGGAAACCAAAAGATGGACCAAACCAAAGCATATCAGATATCAAAATTCTACACATCAATCACAATTGAAAACTCCAAATTCAAAATACCATTCATACTATAATTTCATCATGAAAAAACAAAAACCATAAAAATAAAGACTCCAAAAATTTAAATAGAACACTGGTTAACTAAAAAATTCTCAAAAAAATAAAATTTTAGATTTTTATATACCTTTACAATAAAACAAAGAAATCCAAAAATATATATTTTCACAAAATTTTTATTTCATGAAAAATCATAGATATTAATATATTTTCAATCCCATTAACCCATCCAAACATACCAATAACAATCCATATCCACAAATAGGTAAATATATCTGAGCGTTCATAATAATACAAAATATCAACATTTTCATTTTCATTTTGAGAATTGAAAATTCAACCCATGTTTAAAATTATAAATTCATAACCCATTCCAAATGTCAACCAACAACTAATGACCCAAAAATAATATTCAAAAACCATTCCATTAGTAAAATAATATCTATTTTTGAAATAATATATTTCATTATCAAACAAATCATAGTTTGGATTATGTAAATGAAATTTCAATAAACCATTTTCATTTTCAAATCTCAGGGGTAGCAACATAAAACCACTAAATATTTACCATGAAAATCAAACTAGAACTCATATGATCAAAGTTCCAAAAATATAATAGTAACAACCACCCCACAAAGCATGGAAACACAATTTTTTAGTTTAATCACCAACCGGGTGCGCACATCAATGTCCATCAGAGGTAGTTTAATATTCTTTTTATCGTTTTGGAGACCATTCACATAAACCATGGACCCTCTATATCCATCCAAAAATAAACCCAAAGTCCTCAAAATGAACCATAAACACTCAAAAAAATAAATTATTAACATCATAGATCCAAGATCATATTTTGAATGAAAAAACATCCTGGACCATCATGGAAATAGATCATATTTTTGAATTGGTGGTATACAAGAATGTACCTATGGATGACCATAATAATATTAATCATCCTGAAATCATCAAAATTATCATCCCAAAGAGCATGGGATAATCCTATTATATAATGTTTCCATGAACCTACCAAAGTATTCCAAGAAAAAGTCACATGATTCGGCCCAGATCATTGCTAGAGAGGCATTCCCAATCATATCATTCCAGAAACTACATTATGTATTGGAGAATAACATTATTTGGAATTAATTATCCCAATATGATAATTGAAATAAAAAATTACGGAAATACATGTTTAAATGAAATAAAATGGGAAATTAAATAGACATAGCACTATGTTGCCTCATGGGTCACCGACAACCATAGGATGCCACTCACTCTGTGAGAAAACCAGTGATGTGTATAAGGTGAACTAACATATGATAAAGAATATATTAATGATAATTAAATTTAATAATAGTAATTTCCAAAGGATAATAACATAATATTCACTACCTTTAAAAATAAAACCAATCATCCTATGTCACGAACCACCCTGAGTCGACCCTGAACCGGTCACCCAGGCCAGCCCGCGACAAGTCCTGAGAGGCATTCCCGATCCTCCCGGGATGGTGACAAGCACAAAGGGCATCAATAGAGTACAAATGGGAACTATTTCGCCCATATATAGACAATCAAACAAACAGCGGAAATAAACGGACAGCCCAAAATGAATTTATATAAAAATTTAACAAAATATTTTTTTATACAAGAAACTAAAGGTAGAACAAAAACAAAAACTCAACTGAACAATCCCAATGACCAACTAACTCCATGTGAAACTTCTGGTCACTCTCCAACACAATGATCAAAAGTCTCCCAAGGTGATCGAACTAAAGATGAAACCTGCACAAGGGGTAAAAAAAGAAGACTATAGGCGTGAGTATTAAAACTCAGTAGGTTAGCCCGATATTCTATTCCCAATGCACATTCCTTTAAAATAAATGAAACATCAATTTATAGTTTGAAATTCAAGATATGTAAGTATGAGTTTCAAATGAGGTTCCATGCTATAATAATTATCAGACAAAAACATGCATGTTTAATAAACAAAAATGCAAGTAACTATTTTTTTTCAAAGAGGTGCAACTTCAAAATGAACATAGTTTTCAAGAGGGATGCTATAAAGAATTTTAACATTCAAATAAATAACACATACTACTGAATTTACCAACCAAACACACCGTATGCCGATGGTGAGTACAAAATAGCCAATGAGCACTAGTCATGGGAATACCCCTAGGCACTAGTTAGTTGTGATCCCCAGGTACCTCGTATCTCGGTGAAAGTGACCATAATAAATATCTGTTCTCGTGCATGATCCACTAGTAGGGAACATACCCATAACCTAGTGGTCCCCAATCATCATCATCATCATAGTTTTGTTAGTGTTGTCATCGTCAAACTTGCTACGTGAAATAGGGGCCAACCCCCACAGAATCACTAGCATACAAGTACACGTCCGCCCACCTAGATACCCAGGATTCCCTTTAGTGCTCAATCAAGTTACACATATTATCAAATACACATTTCACATCCACATTCCATTCCAAAACCATAAAAACACAAACAACCCCTAATATTTCTTCACATTTCTTACACTAATCAACAAACCGCCAAATATTTTGGTAAAACAATTTCATGAAGTATATTGAGGATTTGAACATAAAACTCTTTCAAAAACACTCTTTAAATTATAAACACACATCATAACCAAACCAAATCATATTTGGAAGCCCAATAAACATTTAATAAAATCATGTAATGGACCATAAAACAATCCCAATTGCACAACTTGTTATATACAAGTAAAACACTCCTTCATTTCTAGGAAATGCCAAACGGGCCTTTAAACATTTTCTCAAAACTAACCTTTAATTAAGGTATGAATTTTAATTTTATTAAGGATCTGTATAAACATCATTTATAGCAGTAAACCTCATTCATAAATCTATTATAATACTCAGGTTACATATTCAAAACACAACCATTTTCATAAAGATGTGAAACGGTCCATTTTTGGGCAACTCGGGCCAAAATATGTTGTAAATCAAAACCCAATTGTTTGTAAAAAAAATCCAAATTGGAAATCAATATAAGTACCCAAAAATACAATTTATAATTATTCCAATTCCTTTATAAATCCAATCAAATAACTTTTAAATCACACATCACACATAAAACCCAACCGGGCAATTTACCGAACACATGTCATGCCCTTTTTAAACAAAACAATATATTTTATGTACATGAAAAGGAATAAAACACCAATTTAATGTCATATTTTCATTAAAGATACTGTAAAATGTTAAAAATACCATAAACCAGATTATAAACCTCACAAAATATTTTCAAAGATAGTGGAACATTTAAATAAACACTTGTTGATTACTTTCGTGAAAAAACATCACTACCTTTCACATAACTGTGATTAAACAACGACTTTTCACACCAAGAAAATTATAAAAAGGATTTAAAACAATAATATACATTTATATCAGTATAGGATAATATTAAAATGATGAAACTTCTATGATAAAAGAATGTGCAAGGGATATCCTACCTCAAATCTTTGGGATAATTGAAACGCACACCCGAAATCACCTGCCGCGGGTTTATAAACCCTAAAACTATAAATACCAGACCTAAACAAACATAAAACCCATAAAAAACATTGTATAACAAAACCCTAGGTCGATCAATACTAGTTTACAATATAAGTCAAAGAAATAATGAAAGGAGGGGGAAGAGGAGGGAGAAAGGAGAAGGAATCTCACCTTTCACCCTAGAAAACTCTTCGTCTTCCATTAGATCTGCAACCCTAGAGGGAAGGGAATGGCTTTAAAATTCATGGAGAGACTCCTAATATCTGGAAGAACAAGGGGAAGAAAATTTGTTTCCAAAAGAATACGAATTTAATGATTAATGGTTGAAACAATTTACCTTATCAATTCTGTACGTTTTGAGGAAACCAGAGAATAATCTCCCTAATACGCGACCCATATGAGCTCCAAAGAGGTAAAAACGATATTGGGGGTGAGTATAGGGATATTGGATTCTGTTGGGAGGTGGAATCACCGAAAAAGATTAAAAAATTAAAAAGATATAAATGAAACAAATTATTTTTTAAAAAAACATGAAATGGGCCCATGGGCTGGACCAATACCTAAATAAGTAACCCAAATTCACCCGGCTTACGAATTTCTAATGGGTCCAAAAGGATAAATAAATTTTAATATATCAGTATAGGACAAGTGGGAAGTTGATTGGGTGAAAAAGGATGAAAAATAAAAGAGTTATAAAAGAAACAAATTCAGTTTTTAAAACTGGGAATGGGCTCACGGTTGGCCCAAATCATGAAGTAACCACCCTTTTTTCAAAAACTCCCAAACAAGCAATGGGGATCCCAAATTATGGTGGTTAGACATATATGAAACTTAAAAACTCAAGATTCATCTCATAAAATACCCATGAAAAGGATCGGGATTTATAATTGGCCGGATCAATACAAAGACAGAAAAAAAACCGTGTGTGACAATTCTCCCCACTATTAATGCTTTCCGCCCCCGGAAAGCCATAACACTTTCCGGCTGAAAAAAAACAGCACCTAAGGATTCCAGAATGTACTCCCCACCATTAAGAATCAAATATCCCTAAAACTTTTCTTAGGATAAAAATCCAGGAGACCCATGGTGGGTCTCCCCACTATTAGAAACCAACTAGCAATGAATAGACAAGAATTGAACATGAGCTAGAGTTGGGACTCACTCACACAAGCCCAAAAAAACCCTCCTACAAAAACATACTATACCAAGTTAATATAGTTACAACATGAACATATAAACCACTTACTTTTTAATGGAGGGGACAATAACTTGGTCGACACATTCAGCACAACCCCGTCACTTGGGGATGGGAGGGAAGAGGACCCAAAAATTTGGCAACTGAAACAACAAAAGAAACAAAGAATCTACCCAAAACTCTACCCCTATGAATAGGTAACACCAAGACTGCACCTGATTTTTATAGGCGGTCCATACAGGGAAATTGATTGAAAGCCCACATCCATGAAGGAATAACCATAGACATTGTGTGAGGGGTTAAGTCCACCACGCTTGTTGCGACAAAGGGAAATTCATAGAAATGAGGAACCAAAACATTGACATAGTAACTAACTTACCAAAACAGAGGAGTAAGGATCTTAATCTAGCACTCCAGACCTCTGTTGAGTTCCTGACTGCGTGAAAATCTTCACTCCGAGGCCTATGGTTGGAGCCCTGATTCTTGAAGCATTTGCTGCACCGCAGTCTGGTGATAAGGATCACACCACTCAAAAAAAAACACACTTGATCACCAAACAAAATCCTTCATCTAAATAGGAAGTCATAGATACATATCCAAATTCCTTACCACTCCAAATGAGGGGAATAATAGACGAGGAATTAGACGAAACACATCAACATCACCGAACACAACTGCTCTGTCCAAAAGAATTATCACGACCTAGAAGCACTTTTAATAGATCCCAAACTACTCTCTATTCCAACAAAAAGGTTGAGGCATCATCAAAAGAGGTGGATTTAACATTTGAAATGAATCCTTAGGTTGATCAGTAGGAAAGATTTCCAACGAAGAACTATCCCTGGCCACATCACAACGTCAAACACATCTTTAGAAACCCAATGAAAATTTCTCCAAAACCAAGACACCAGCAAGATATCTTCTGAAGATACAATAAGAGTATGAATTGTAGATCACAAATGAGCTTACTGAATAAACAACTCTTCTACAACATAGAAAAAAACGGGCCACATAACCATTGGTTTATAAAAAAAGGGCAACATTTTTGAATTCAAAACACTTTTGAAAAACAAACTAACTTGGTGGGTTTCAACATTCACCAATGGTGTTTCATCAAGTCTCACCCACATGCACATTTCCATGCCACCCCAGGCACCCAACCACCATACCATATATTTCATCCTTCCAGATATAAATAAAACCATGCATGTGAGCACTCATGAAAACACCAAAGGCTAAAACAAAACAACATCATTCCAAAAATCATGTACCTTCAAAAGGAACACCAACCACCAAGTGAAAAACCCTTTTCATATTCCACAAACAAACAAAACCACAATTCATTAAGAACCATTTTCTTAAGAACCTACCCCTTTTCATTTAAAAAAAAACTTTTAAAATAACAAAGCCACTCCAAACAACCCCTTTCCATTTTTTAAAAAAAAATCAGCAATGTATATTTTTATAATCTGAGGTCCATTGAGACCAATACCGTTTGTAGTAAAACACCAACCGATCAAAACCAATTAACAAAACTAATTTATCCAATTCAAAAAAATTTAACATCCTAAAATGCCCCATTTAATAAAAAAGATCCAGAATCACTTTAAAATGATTCACAATTTCAAAACATTTTATTTCAACAAACCACAAGTTTAGATTATGGATAATCCAATCCCTTTAAATCATTTCAACTTCCGTTAAATTTTTTTTCACAAAAACACAACCATCCAAAACCATTATTATATTTAATTATTGAAAACCCCATTTTTTCACTTTTCAAAATCTAATCCTTACATTAAAACCCATTTCCACAATTCTCACACAAGGATTTTAAAAACAAAAATTCAGAATTAATGAAAGGTTCAAGAGACCAAAAAAAGGGAACTAGTGTCGGTGGGTGACTTGACCATATGGTTGGCGGCCATATGCCAAACACAACACCAACACAGAGAGACTTATTAGGACCATTCCTCATCTCCACATGGCTTGCCAGGCCCTGTGAGCTCACGAAGGCCATTGGTCAGACTCCCCTTTTCATATCCCAATACCAAACAATCAACTAGAACAACGGACACTAATAAAACCGGACTTCCATGGAAACCTGAGAATTAGAACAAGAAAGAGTTCGCGACGCTCTTCTTGCACTTACCCCTCAAGTCCCAACAATCTTACTCCATCTACCTTGAAATCCCCAAAATAACAAGGGCACTCTAAAAAGAAAGGCCCTCTAAGAGCCAACCTCCTCTGATACCATTCTGTCACGAACCAGCCTGAGTCGACCCTGAACCGGTCACCCAGGCCAGCCCGCGACAAGTCCCGATAGGCATTCCCGATCCTCCCGGGATGGTCACAAGCACCATGGGCATCAATAGAGTACACAAGGGAACGATTTATCCCATATATAGACAATCAAACAAACAGCAGAAATAAACGGACAGCCCAAAATGAATTTATATAAAAATTGAACAAAATATTTTTTATACAAGAAACTAAAGGTAGAACAAAAACAAAAACTCAAATGAACAATCCCAATGACCAACTAACTCCATGTGACACTTCTGGTCACTCTCCAACACAATGATCAAAAGTCTCCCAAGGTGATCGAACTAAAGATGAAACCTGCACAAGGGCTAAAAAAAAGAAGACTATAGGCGTGAGTATTAAAACTCAGTAGGTTAGCCTGATATTCTATTCCCAATGCACATTCCTTTAAAATAAATGAAACATAAATTTATAGTTTGAAATTAAAGATATGTAAGTATGAGTTTCAAATTAGGTTCCATGCTATAATAATTATCACACAAAAACATGCATGTTTAATAAACAAAAATACAAGTAACTATTTTTTTTCAAAGAGGTGGAACTTCAAAATGAACATAGTTTTCAAGAGGGATGCTATAATGAATTTTAACATTCAAATAAATAACACATACTACTGAATTTACCAACCAAACACACCGTATGCCGACGGTGAGTACAAAATAGCCAATGAGCACTAGTCATGGGAATACCCCTAGGCACTAGTTAGTTGTGAGCCCCAGGTACCTCGTATCTCGGTGAAAGTAACCATAATAAATATCTGTTCCTGTGCACGAGCCACTAGTAGGGAACATACCCATGACCTAGTGGTCCCCAATCATCATCATCATCATAGTTTTGTTAGTGTTGTCATCGTCAAACTTGCTACGTGAAACAGGGGCCAACCCCCACAGAATCACTAGCATACTAGTACACGTCCGCCCACCTAGATACCCGGGATTCCCTTTAGTGCTCAATAAAGTTACACATATTATCAAATACACATTTCACATCCACATTCCATTTCGAAACCATAAAAACACAAACAACCCCTAATATTTCTTCACATTTCTTACACTAATCAACAAACTGCTAAATATTTTGGTAAAACAATTTCATGAAGTGTATTGAGGATTTTCACATAAAACTCTTTCAAAAACACTCTTTAAATTATAAACACACATCATAACCAAACCAAGTCATATTTGTAATCCCAATAAACATTTAATAAAAACATTTAATAAAATCATTTAATGGACCATAAAACAATCCCAATTGCACAACTTGTTATATACAAGTAAAACACTCCTTCATTTCTAGGAAATGCCAAACGGGCCTTTAAACATTTTCTCAAAACTAACATTTGATTAAGGTATGCATTTTAATTTTATTAAGGATCTGTATAAACATCATTTATAGCAGTAAAACTCATTCATAAATCTATTATAATACTCAGGTTACATATTCAAAACACAACCATTTTCATAAAGATGTGAAACGGTCCATTTTTTGGGCAACTCGGGCCAAAATATGTTGTAAATCAAAACCCACTTGTTTGTAAAAAAAATACAAATTGGAAATCAATATAAGTACCAAAAAATACCATTTATAATTCTTCCAATTCCTTTATAAATCCAATCAAATAACTTTTAAATCACACATCACACATAAAAGCCAACCGGGCAATTTACCGAACACATGTCATGCCCTTTTTAAACAAAACAATATATTTTATGTACATGAAAAGGAATAAAACACCAATTGAATGTCATATTTACATTAAAGATACTGTAACATGTTAAAAATACCATAAACCAGATTATAAACCTCACAAAATATTTTCAAAGATAGTGGAACATTTAAACAAACACTTGTTGATTACTTTCATAAAAAAACATCACTACCTTTCACATAACAGTGATTAAACAACGACTTTGCACACCAAGAAAATTATAAAAAGGATTTCAAACAATAATATACATTTATATCAGTATAGGATAATATTAAAATGATGAAACTTCTATGATAAAAGCATGTGCAAGGTATATCCTACCTCAAATCTTTGGCGTAATTGAAACGCACACCCGAAATCACCCGTCGCGGGTTTATAAACACTAAAACTATAAATACAAGACCTAAACAAACATAAAACCCATCAAAAAACATTTTATAACAAAACCCTAGGTCGATCAAGACTAGTTTACAATATAAATCAAAGAAATAATGAAAGGAGGGGGAAGAGAAGGAGAAAGGAGAAGGAATCTCACCTTTCACCCTAGAAAACTCTTCGTCTTCCATTAGATCTGCAACCCTAGAGGGAAGGGAATGGATTGAAAATTCATGGAGAGACTACTAATATCTGGAAGAACAAGGGGAATAAAATTGGTGGCCAAAAGAATACGAATTGAATGAGTTATGGGTGAAAAAATTTACCTTATCAATTCTGGACGTTTTGAGGAAACCAGAGAATAATCTCCCTAATACGCGACCCATATGAGCTCCAAAGAGGTAAAAACGATATTGGGGGTGATGGTAGGGATATTGGATTCTTGTGGGAGGTATAATCACCGAAAAATATTAAAAAATGAAAAAGATATAAATGAAACAAATTATTTTTAAAAAAAACAGGAAATGGGCCCATGGGCTGGCCCAATACCTAAATAAGTAACCCAAATTCACCCGGCTTACGAATTTCTAATGGGTCCAAAAGGATAAATAAATTTTAATATATCATAATAGGACAAGTGGGAAGTTTATTGGGTGAAAAAGGATGAAAAACAAAAGAGTTATAAAAGAAACAAATTCAGTTTTTAAAACTGAGAATGGGCTCACGGTTGGCCCAAATCATGATGTAACCACCCTTTCTTCAAAAACTCCCAAACAAACAATGGCGATCCCAAATTATGGTGGTTAGACATATATGAAACTTCAAAACTCAAGATTCATCTCATAAAATACCCATGAAAAGGATCGGGATTTATAATGGGACGGATCAATACAAAGACAGAAAAAAAAACCGTGTGTGACATCCTAGTTTAAAAATAAGACAAATATAAATACGGTATAATCATATTTAATGAAAAAATATATTTTTTTAAAGTAGAATAATTATCATTTCACATCAAAATATTTTTCCAAATAATTATTAATTTCATATAAATCATTTACATGATTAAGAAAACTAATTAAATATGAGTCATAGAATGAATGAGAAATTAGCAAGTTCCACAAAATAGATGAAAGGAAGATATTATTTTATTTATTTCAAATATACAGTAGAAGCTAAAAAGTTTTTATTTAAAATATTACCATTTAAAATAGGAGTATAATAATCAATAATCCTAGGAAATCAAAAATCATCATGTTCTTCTAGGTCCTATGATTCACATATGTTGGAGATCGAACCATATAATACATTCTCATGCTTGTTCCATTGGGGAGGGAAAATACAATGTTCTAGATATCCTAAAAAAACATCATTTTATTTATTTATTGTGTTATTGTAATCGTAGTGGGGAGTTTGATTTATTGTTCTAACAACCCAACCAATGATCATGTCATTACAATCCCACCATGGTACCCATCTTTACAATGTTTCTCAATTTACACGACATGTATGTGCCCCATTTTAAAACTGCAGACACATTCTCTATAATTCATGACAACATTCGCATGTCAAGGGACAGAAATTAAATATATACATTGGGTAAATCCATTTTAAAACCATTTCACATTCACAAAAACATTTTCATAGTTAACACTATCACATTAATTTTTTTTATAAAAATGAATGGACATTTAAAAAATAAAATTTCTATTGATAGTTGGAAGACATGATTGATAACGAAGATCCATGCTATATGTTTTTGAAAATAATGTAAAATAATCAGAAAATCATTTCTATGAGTCTTAATCATTATTTTAGCACACATATAATAAATATTAAATAAATTTCACTAGTAAAAAACTCCAGTAGTCACAAAATTAAAATTAAATATTTCTACATTGGGATACTGCCAAAAATATAATTTTCTTGGAAAAGAAAACCATATGTGACACTAAAAATTTATACAAATGAAAATGTCCTTTTTTACACTTCCACACATATGCACCTATACAAATGTATTAAATTATCTCAAGCTATAGTGTAGATATTTCCTCCACCCTGATGGAATATGTACAAAGAAGGTATAAATATATGTCATTCCATTAAAACTATGTGTAAGTCACCTTTATGAATGGTGGTCTAAATTGTAGTTGAAAAAACTCAAAATATAGAATACCAACATACTCTCTTATTAATTTTTTTAAAGTAAAAAATTGGAAAATCATGCCAACAACTAATGTAGAACCGACTTCCACTGATAGTCATGTCATAAACTAGCCATAACGGGTCCTGAGAACTATAAACGAGAAGAGTCAATAATTGAAATTTCCAAAACTGAGCTACGGTTCATTCTAGGAATGCACACCACATGGAAGAAATGAAATCTAAGAAATATAGTGGGAATAATAAATTGTATTAAAATGGAGACTCACTAGAGAAGTTCACAATGATAAATTCAATGTCAGATAGACCACTTATGGGATATGGAAGAAAATGGGTCTGACTAGGATCCCTCCTAGGTGTGGGTGCCTCATAAGATTGGGGAAAGTGTGGGGTTGAGTCATATGGGTATAACTAGAAAGGGAGAGAAATTATAAAATAATATTAATAATAATATTTACAAAAAATTTTAACAACACTAATTATACATCAAAAATAATAAATATATGTTTTAATGACTTGGTAGACTAACAAGAATCACCTCACAATCTTTTAGATCATGCACCAACCATACCACCTTTTTCTATGAAAGAGAATAGGGTGCCTTATTTTTGAGAATTCTCACCCTTCTGTGCACCTTATTGTTTGTCAATGAAAAATCTATTATCTAGGAAAACAATTTTCCCGAGCGTAGCACACAACTTCCTCTAACATTGCACCACCTATGTGCCTTAAACTAAAACACCAAAATCATGATTATTTAAAACAGTATCATCATGAAACTCATGAATATTAATAATTAAAAAAATTACTAAATATAACTAATAATTCATTGTTAGGGTGTGAAATTATATGATTTATTTATCAGATAATTAAAATTAGTTTTAATTAGTCATTAGGTTTTGAATGGAATAATTTTTTCTTCTGATGTTTTTGGAATAATAATTCATCTCTTATATATAATTTTTTTACTTTGAATTTGAATTACGCCACCCAGTTGTAAATTGGATTGTTGTTATTAAATTTTCATATTAATTTTCTTCATGGGATATTTATAGAACATGATTTAAAATCACATGAGATTTTGATAATGAAAAATCATGTACAATAAATTTTTGAGTATTTAAAAAACCATGTACTATGTGATCATGCATTGAACTAATAAAATGACATTAAATTTTGAAACTGAAACATCAACTCATCTTTAACTACCATAATATGACATCTTGAGACATTACTCATGAACTCGAACCTCTACTTTATTCATTATTCTTTTATTGTATATTT
Source organism: Viscum album (assembly GCA_963277665.1). NCBI lineage: Eukaryota > Viridiplantae > Streptophyta > Magnoliopsida > Santalales > Viscaceae > Viscum > Viscum album. The sequence goes on along the minus strand of OY728132.1, from coordinate 1,633,524,547 downwards.
CTTTATTATATTCTTTATACTACTTCTTGTCTTAGACACATGATCCCGCAATCCCTTTAAGGTTTTCCATTCGTTAGAATTTTTTATTTTTTCATTGGGTTCTAACTCACCGGTTTAAAATTCAGGACATTTCGAGTTTTGGATCCCCTTTTCTAATGACAGTATTATAAACATGATGTGGCTCCCAATAAATATTTATAACTTCTCGGTAATAATAAAACTATAAGAAATTTATTTTTAAATGGTTATCATTCCCCTTAAAATTTAATTTATTATAAAATATATCTCTTTCTGTTTAGAGATATATCAGAGTATAATAGGTATGTTTGGGACCAAACCACTATAATATTCCCTTATATTGTCTATTTTTTATACTATAAATAAACACTATCAATTCACTTGGATAATTGTTTTCTCTATTGATCTTTTTAATCTAATGTTTTCACCTAGTCCACCCTATTTTTACATCACATTATCTAAACAAAAATTTTGTATCAAAGGGAGAACATATTATAATTATTTATTTAAACAATATTTACATTCATTGAAATAAATATATCATATCAGAACATCATCTATTATATGGATATATTTTAATTAGTCAAATTTAATGGTTCATATTTTATTTTTTCAACATATTCATAGACATCACATTCATGGGGAGTGATATTTAAAATGGTTGGACTAAATATTAATGATGTACTGATTTCTTAGATACCACCTCACATTTACAAGAATTTTTTCAGGCTGGTGTAAATCAATAATTGAGGAATAATATAATAACTGAAGTAAAAAAACAAACATGATAATGGATAATAATACAAATTACCAGAATAAATCTCAAATACTCTTCTAGGAAATGATATGGATAAACATTTCTAAAAATAAAAAATTTAATTTTTTAATATTAGACTGTTAATATAGGTTAGTGTATTGATGTGTGTGGGTAAATGTTAAGGATTTATATTTGTATGATTCTATGAGTTATGCACCTTATATCAATAAATTTATTTATAACAAGATGGAAACACATTAGTCTATGTACTATGACATCAAGATTGGTGAACATGACAGTTTGATCTAAATGATCTACAGATTAACAAGATTTATTAATGGAAATAATTTCAACAGAGAAACATTATAAAATAAAATATTTTTTTATTGTTTCCTAATATAACTTCCAATGAAATGGAACATAAATATAGATTCAATGGAAAAAATAAATAACCTCATGGAGTAAACACATGATGAATCCATAATATCACTTGTCTATCTAAATTACAAAAACAAAATACGAGTAGATAGTATGGTGGAATATGAAGAATTTAAATCTTTAAATGTTTCATATACTAACTAGTTTTATATTTGAAAAAATATTATTGACAAAAAAGAAAAGGATCAAATTGTTTCATTTGAATGTAGAAGGATAAATAAAAATGTATCAACAATACATTTAGATAACAATCTGAAAAGGAAAAACATAAGGAATATAATAATGGTATTAAAAATTATAATGCATTATATGTTAATAGCTTTGAGTGAATAATGAATGTTAATATCAAAGATGAATTCCCAACAAATGAAAAATAAATAAAAATAAATAAGTAGTAGACATGTAATTAATAAGTACACGGTTTTGTATATAAGAATCTAAATCTAGTGAGAAATATAAAATTGAGAATGAATCTTCTAAATTTGGATTCATGTACTTTTTTAAAAGATATTAACAAAATCCATATTTTTTTTGTGATCTAATTACGAACCAGATTATGAAAAATCAAACAAATTATGACATATATGAAGAAATGAAATAGAAAAGAATTTTTTTTAAAGCTATGTATTTATATAATTGAAATAAAAAAATACATCTTTTTTAATGTAATTTTATATTAATAAATAATAAAAAAATGGAATAATACATTTACATACAATTCCAATTTCTATTGTCATTGGAAATATTATCTTGATTTGAATAAAATTTTGAAAAAAGTCCTTGACTGTATTATGAAATTTAAATCTTAATTTATTTAAGGTTGTGAAATATAGAAATATATAAATTATTGGAATAAAATAAATAATATAATGATTATATAGGATATAAAAATATATTACCTTAAATCTATTTATCTCATTTTTTTATAATTAATCATTTTTGTACATAAACTGTTATATGATTTCAGTGTGGAATTAATGGGTTATACATACAAAAATTCCCTCTTATATTCATAGATTATTTTTAATTTATGAATTATCATATATCTAAATCATTTTTATCTATATTAACATATAATACTAGTTTAAATTTTCAATGGTTTCCAATTTGTTTTACTAATTTGATAGGTCCCAATGTACCATGGGTACTAAAAATGAATGGAAATTAAATTTTTTGGAAATTTTATATTGATGACATAATAGGAACATATTGTACATCAACAATTGATGCACTAAAAATATGAACATATACCAATATATTTTTATCATATAATGAAAATTATAAGGGGGAATGGATAAATTTGTTGTTAATTCCAACCACAATGTAATATTTTTAAATTTTATTTACTTCAAATACAACATTAAATTGTGGAGACCAATATGTAGAAGGATTAAGATAAATTTAAATTATTATATTTCATTTAATTGAATAATAATTGGATATTATTTTTCAAAATGTAAATTTTATAGTAATTATGTGAGATTAATTCTTATTTATGAAAATATAAATTAGTATATATATGATATTGTTTATTTAAATGAACACATCTATGTGTTTTGAGTATAAATACTATGTTCACTGATAAAATTATTTATCATTGAATATAAGGATATATTACATAAAAATATCACATAATCTTTCTAAACATAAGATTGTTCTAAAGAAAACTACATAGAAGATTTAACAACATCATGATTATGATTCTTCATTGAAACAGAATCAAAATAATTTATGTTTTAGACTTATCAATAAGATAAGTACAATTTGAAATTTACAATTATTGATTAATTGTTTATACGTTCCTATAACCATTTATAACCTTGAGAAAAATATTAATATTTTTGTTATTTTGTATGATAATAGTATATTTTCATGGGTTATTTTTGAAAAATAGAAAAAAAATATTACATTGTTTAAATTTATTTATTCTTGGAATTTATTTTTAAATTTAAATTGCCGAATATATTTTCTAAACCATTTGATAATGGAGAATATTTTTCTAGTAATCAATTTGAAAACTATTTTAAAATGAATTCATTTTTTTATATGTTTCAATATCCAAGAACAGCATATCAAAATGTTGTTGTGGAATGAAAAATTTGAACACTTTTTAAAATAGAAAATAATATGACGAGTGAATTTATGTATGATAGAATTTTTTTTTCTGGCATCGGTTTTATAGGTTTATATATTTCCAAAAAAAATATTTTTTGTTCAGAAGTTACTTGAAAAAATTTCATTTTGATTAGTTATATGTAAAAAAATTAATGATGTTTGATTTCTATTTGTTTTTTACAATTTCTTATTTTTAATATACTGTATAATATAGATAAATTTAGTAATGAAATTGATGATGTCATTTTTTATTGTTATCATAAAATTAGTATTGTTTATTGTGATTATAAGTATAAGTAAATTTAATAATATAAATCCATTTATATTATGTTTGTTGAAAATAATATGTAATAAAATTATAATTTTGATGTTTTTGATGCACAATTAATTATTTATGATTTTTTTAAAAATGATTTTGGATAGATTTGGATCAATTAAAGGGGATCCCACTCAATCTTGAATAGATATTATATATAATAAGATATATAAATGTCATATTATTGACATTTTTATTGGTAGAATCAATTTGGTATTAACATTAGAAATTTTATTTTAAATATATAATCTAATTATTTCTCTATTTATTATTTTATCCCATAAAATGTTAATAATGGTATTAATGATTCAAATTGGATGTATACTATTCATGATGAAATCAATAAATTTTCTAAAAATAATTTTTTATTTTTAGTTGAATAGTTTTTCGATATGCATGTTATCATAATGAAATAATTGTTTTTGTGAATATTATAGAAGAATCCAGAAATGTTGTTGAGATTAAATAAATATATGCTTCTCAATATTATTTTCATGATTAATGCATTTTTTATGAATCATTTTCAGGTTTTTTCAATAATTTATTATTTTATAACTTTGTTAGATTTTTGTGATTTTTTGTATATTATGTTGTTTGGGATTGATGTGAATTGTGAATTTATAAATGCTATTATTTCCAAATAAGATTATTTTTCTCATAACCATGGTTTTGAAAATGTGAGATTTACAGCTCAAGTTTTTATGTTATGAAAATATTTACGTGGTAATAATCAAGAACAACATGATTGGAATGATTTATATATTTTATATTGAATAATTATTATTCCAAATGTAAATTTTGCATACTTTATTTATTATAATGAATTAATGTCATATTTTTATTTTTCATTTTTTTTGGTTATGATGATTTTGTTCCACCAAATTATTATTATTAATCTGTTTTTTAAAATAGGATGGGAAGTGAAAATTAAATTTGTCATATGGAGATTTGAAATTATTTATGGGACATCAAATTAATCATATTATTGGTCAAATGTTTTTTAATGAATCCAAATATCCTAATGATTTGGTGAAACATGTCATCCCTAGATCATGAAAATATTTTAAAACCATTATGGGTATTAGTTGTAAATTACTATAATTTTCTTTGGGAAACTATTTTTAATTTTATAATATTTAGTGGCATGACTTGATATCTGTTTTATATAACTAAATCTGAATCTGATAATTTTTTTAAGGTTCTGTGTGTGGAATATCAATTAGGTCCAAAATAATTTAATTTAATGATTATCTAGAAAATCATTAGATATGTTAAAGGAACTATTAATAAAAGAGTTTTTTGATTTAATAGTTTAGATTTAATTACTTACAACGACACATATTTTTTATGATGTGGTCCTTATAGGAAAATATCCTCAAGAATGTGTAACTTTCCGAATAAGATTGTATTTTCCTGGAGGATGTAAGAAACAAATCTACTCTTTCAACTACTAAAATTTATTATATCATTTATTCTTTATATTTTTTCCAATAAATATGGATTAAATAATCATTTCATTCCAATAGATTAATTACATATATATAAATATTTATTTTTATAATTCTCCTATTATATCTATTTTAAAGAAAAATTTAATGATTTCAATTATTTAATGACCCTAACATGAGTAACCTTGACCTCATGTATTACATTATTACATTGAAATATGATATATGAAATCACATAAATAATGAACAAAGAGATTATATGTTTTGGTAAACTTGATACGTTCATGAAATCAATATTACACAAGAATAAGGAGATTCTAACATATTTTTTTTAGAATAGAAACATTCCATCTAAAAAATTATTGCTTCTAATTCCTTGAAATTTCATTGGATTGTAGGAAGAGTAATAAAAATTTGATGACTTCAAATTCTCAATAAAGGATATTTACACTAAAAGAAACCATGAGTCAATATACAAAACAATGGTAAGTTAAATAACTAAACAGATAGTACAATTAAACAATTTTACTATAATAATCAATACTAAAATATAAATAACAGAAAACACATTCAATTTAACCAATAACATTATTATCAATAATTAAAATTGCATAATAAATATTTAAAGGTGAATAACTGATCACACATGACATTTAGATAATTTGACTATCATAATCAATATATAAAGGTAAATAACTAAAAACAAATTATATTTAATTAATAACATGACTCTCATAACATGGTAAGGAATAACTTAACTTAATTGTTAAATATCTAAACAAACACTCTATTTAAATAATTTCTCTACTAAATTAATTTTGAATGGTAAATAACAGACAAAATATTCTTTTGAAGAATTAACATGACCATGAATGATAATAAATATGGAAATGAAAAAAACATAACATACATTCCATTTATATAATTTTTCTAACATAACTAATATGTGATGTTAACAAAATAAAAACACTATCCATTTCATTAATAACCTATATATAATAGTCGTATAATTCATATTCATGTTGGGAAGGTAAATTTCTAAAAACACATTTCATTTAATCAAAAAATAAAAATAATATGCATTGAGAT